>JAVIAB010000047.1:7435585-7620585 GCA_032433765.1 Megaustenia siamemsis | reverse complement strand
GAGTGGAATGAAAGAGAGAGGGTGAGAAAAGTCAACAATAAATTTGTAATAGAAAGCTTGCAATTTTAAAGAGAGGGCTGTGCCTAACTTCATGCACAAGATTGTCCATGTTTGGTGGTATTTGACAAACAGCTATGTGTTGTATGTTTTCTAAATTTGTGTCAGTTCATTTGTTTCTTGCTTTTGATTTAGTTTACTTAAGTTTTTAAAAACAAAATGTTCACAAACATAAATGCTACCAAACAATGACGTAATTTCTGTGATTTGTTATGTGATCTGTGGATATTGTTGACGTAAAAAAAAAGTAAAGTACCCCCGTCACGCCAAGTGGTAAATAATGGGAAATATGGTGTTAGTGACCCTATATTTTACAGACCTTCAGCACATGATTTTTGGGGTAATGTGGTCGGTATTACGCCCGTGCTGCTTTACTTTCCCAGAAAAAAAATCCGGTACCCATTTAAGGCTGGGTGAACCCGGAAGCCGTCGGTTGGTATCGAACCCTACCCCTTGTCCTTTGTAGTCCAGTTCACTAACCACTGAGCTATCGCGGCTCTCCACTTTGATGTGATCTTTATATATTGTTGGCGTGGGAAGTAAAATATATAAAAGTCCAGTATCTTTGAGTCTCTCCACTTTGATTTCATATTATTTGTTTCTTGCAAGTCAATAACTTCCATTTGTATCTCTTCCGAAGCAGCATGTACATCATAAAGAGAACTGAGCTGTCTGTCATATCACGTGACTCATCTAAGGCGACGGAGATTTCTGACCTACACTCTTTTAAGCTTTTTTTTTATATTATCAAAAATGGAGTGTACAGTATCTTCCTTATTTTTTTGAAAGCTTCTAAACCTCTTACATACCAAAATTGGTTATTGGTTATTGGTTATGGAAGGCCTCGGTTTCACAGCAAACGAATTAAAATCCATAATTGCTCAACCGCCCGTGCCAGTGGAATCATCCGAATTTCTAACTCATCTCCCAAACAAAGAAGGTAACTGTAGTCCCCATCGTAGCAGTCTCAGCACACGCCAAAAGACATAAGGCGAAAGCGCGCAGAAAGTGAACACAGCCAACTGTTCCCTGTCATACGATATCATCATTCATCGTAAACAAGCGATATCGAAGCAGGATCAAAACGGATGAGACACACAGCTCACGGTGTGCACAGAGCACTTAACTCAGTAGCTCGTACAACAAGCCGGACTTGGAATATGAGGAAACTGCAAGAAGGAACACTTTTCAGACATAGCCTTCAATGGTTCCTGCCGCCTATCCACCATATACCATGGGAGTTCACGTCCTCCCGAAAATGATGATCGTCATAGCACTTGATGATGTTAGGCCGTCATTGATGACTCCAATTCCAAACATATAGACACATAGTGGTGGTAAGTTATCATTTCAATTCAACAGAAGCCACATGACCTGTAGTTAGTAAAACCACAGAGAGAATATGATTTTGTGACCTTCACTGATTCACTCTTAGATGTGAATGTGTAGTTTACACAAGAGGAGAAGTTTTCAACTACAGTGATCCCATTTAAGGCAATTCTGGGATAGCAAGGCAAGTCTCCTTTATAGCAGCAGAACTTGATGTTCTCCGCTCCCTTCTTGTAGCTGCCGCCACACGATTCTGATGTCTCATTAACTTGGATATCATTCAAGAACAATGTCAGATTAACATTCCATAGATATGGCTCTGCTGATGAAATGCTTGGTGTAACAGTTGTATCAATCATACTGGAGGCTCCTGGTCTGTGGTCATTAATATCACAGACGGCACATGATGTTGTTATATTCAGTATTTCTTTCTGGGGTGTAAATATGTGGCACACACATGGAGAGTGGTTTGTGGTCACAGTAATCCCATTAAAGGCAATTCTAGGGTAGCATGGCATAGCTGTTTCAGAACAGCACAATCCTGTGATGTTTTCTGTGTTCGCTATAAAGCTGCTGCTGCTACACAATCCTGACCAATTATAGGTGTGGACATTATTCACTTGCAATGACAAAACTGCTTTGTTTACATCATAAACCTCTGGAAGCGAATCATTTATGGGACTAATAGTACAGTTTATTCTTCCATCGGGGATATCTTCATTGAGTCCCCCAAAAAAGTCTTTGGTTAAAAAGCACATATGCTTTTGAGTTAAACACACAATGAGCCCACTTCATAGATTCAAAATGATCCTTGCCAATGCCATCCGTTTGTACAAGTTAGGGTCCTTAGCTACCAACGTCCCAAACGTCTGAAACGAATTAACGACTTTATCTACAGCGAAGGTAAACGAACTGTGAACAAACATTTATGTTCAAACCATTGAAAACATTTTCAAAAATCTGCCAACTCGCAGCAATATCATATCTCGTGTTGTTCAATGTAAACATTACTTAGTCCATAGCTCGAATAAATAAGCAAAATATGATTATGGACCCCATCGGAGTTAACGGTCTTATTTGCGTGCATAGACTAAACAAGCGAACGAAATCGCTGGTCTTCAGAGTTTCATCACTACCTTCTACTGTGATAGACGAACACATATTTTAATTAATTGTAGACCGTTCATCTTCATCATCAGCGAGTGCCGTCTCCGCATCGAAGGTTGGCTGCCATGGAGCGTCATTCCACTCTGTCTCTTGCTTTGATGGCGCAGATTATCATAGGTTGACTTGTCCATATTTTGATTGTAAAATGTCACAGTGTTTAAAGTTTTTATTCTGGGGAAGAATGAGACTGTTTTCATTTATACAAATCGACAAAATTAAAACAAATAAACCACAGCAACAATTAGTAAGTAAACGTTGAGTTAAATAAATAACAGTGAAACTAGATGCATCACAAAAGATTTGGGTTAAGAAATGCAACATGAGACACTTGTTGAAGTAGTTAGACATTGTTAGTCATCAGTGTGAGTAACCACTTCCATTAATTTATTGTGATTATACAGTGAGACGAGTGTCAAAAAGAGAGAAAAAACATTTGTTCGACTTCATGATCTTTTCGTGATGTGATTATTATTTTAAAGACTATAATAATATATAATTGTAAAGTTAGAAAAATATGGAACACGCTACATTTACTTTCTCAGGACAGTCAGTGGGGACGCCTCAAGTAGGAGGAGCTACGTGTTTGTGGGCGGAGGAGTGTTCATTTTGACAACCATCAGTGAGTACTTTACTTAAATATGTTGTTGACATCGGTAAAAATAGCGAGAAAGATAAGGAAAACATAATAACAATGTCAAAGAACAACACAAGTATGGCTTAACCGCAGGTAAGATGTATGTGGGTGTGCCTGGACTAGGGCGAAGTAAATGGGGAAACTTCAGGTGGGAGGAGCCTTGGAGGGATTTAACCTTTGACCCGCCACAGATGCGCATGCGTGGCTACCTTCAGCAGAAGTAATGGCAGACCTGAGACCCTCAAGTAACAACTTGTAGGTCTTCTTCTTCTGCAAACTCTTTCTTTCGTTGGATTACACATATTCAGGGATGTGAAGAGATTATTTTTATATGGTGGCGATTTAATTTGTGAACAATGTCGAAGTCTAGGAGGGAGGAGTACGATCGACTGGTGGGACTTATCAACCAGTGGAACACAGACCACTACGATATTTTTGAACTGACAAAACCCAATCATGAGGTAAATACTATACTTCTCTGTTTTATTATTGCCGGGGTTATAAAGTCGTTTGTAGATTATTTACTGACTTTTCCCTGTATTTTTATTATTGTAAAAATATAATAGTACATTTTAAGTGCTGACCAGCGTTAGAATATAACTTTTGATGTATGTTTTATTTACCTGTGTTAGTGTTACTACAATGACAGGTGACACAGCGTCAACAATTCAAGATGGCCGTACCTGTCCCAAACATTAAAGCAACACCATAAAAAGGACTGGGGACCGTTATTGTGTGTTGTACCGCTATCTATTTGAGAAGGGCATTATTTACACACATTTTGTTGTGAGTCATAGTCGTCTAAATTCTGTTTGGGATAATGAAAGTTGTTGAGATGAAAGTAATAAAAATGAAGATTTTGCAAGTTGGACAAAAATTTGTGTCGCGTCCTGAATTAACGACGGAAGTTCCTGGTGAAGGTGGGGCCTGTGTTTTGTGTTTGTAGTTTAGTAGTTTCAAGTTGAGATCGAACGTGATTCATTGCGGAATTATCCGCGTGGGAATATCCCAAACTTCTCATACATTACTGTGAGCAATGTCACTGAAGCTGTAAGCCATCATTTCGTGTGTCACAGACCCAACAAACAACGATTTTAGTTCGAGACCATTTCCTCTACACTTTTAAAATTAAAAATCTTGCCAAACTAGTTTTAATCGTTTTAACCTGACCTGAAGTTACACAGAAACTTATCGTGACATTGATGTGACATAGAATTGACACATTATGATAATATACGCTGCATTATATTTAATTATTTTATGGCATTCGTTCGTTTACGTTCACCCGATGACTAAAGGATCGCAACTCTTCGCCATCCGCCCTTAAAAGGACGTTAAGTCTGTTAAGTGGACGTGTCTGCGTGATGTTGTGGTTTGCAGTAAAACTGTGATATTTGCGTCTTTCGGCCGAACACTTTCGATTTCAGCACGACATTTTTTAGTACCGGGTTGTCTTCCCTCTTGGATCCTTACTCATTTGGCCAGACTAGACTGGTTAGTCTGTTTTTGGAGGTACTACGTAGAGGTGGAGCAGGGTTTTGATGGTTTTGGTTCACAGATTTTGGCACAAGCCATCAGCTGTGGGTCACTGACAATTTCCAGCTGTGGGTCACTGACAACTTTCAGCTGTGGGTCACTGACAACTTCCAGCTGTGGGTTGCTGGGAAGTACCTTTGCCTCCACATTATGGCATTGAACTATAGCGTCCCCACATATTGTCTGTTAAATTACTATAATTATAAAGTTGAAAGAGCAAAGGTAGCTATATATTTAAAAAAATAAAAGTTATCAGTAAGGGGGAAATATGTCTGGGACCATCTATTATGTAGTGGTGCTCCTCATCATCATGTACCATACCGATTGGCGTAGTGGTGCTCCTGGAAAAACAAAAACTAGTCTGGCCGAGTGAGTTGGGGTTAGAGAGAGGGTAGCTCTGTGCTGAAATATAATGTGTTAAAGTAGGATTTGTTGGACAGACTCAAATACCACAGCTATGCTGTAAACCACAATACAATGTATCTACACCAACTTAACATATTTTTAAGGGTGGATGATAAATATGAGTAGTCATCAGATCTACTCAGAAGAAGAAGAAAATGGTTATGATGAGGAGCTGTGATAGTACATACGAAAGTCTGTGATTATAGATGTTGTTATGAATCCAGTAGTCTGTGAGCTTCGAGAGGTTCGCTGCAATGGAAATGAAATACATGAAGTGCAACTAGAGATATTTGTTAAGGAGATGGCAATAGGAGAAGAGGAAGAGAAGTAATTGGAAGATATTGGCATCACTGCAATATTAAATACAGGCTTATTGGAGGAATGGGATCGCAGAAAGACAAATGGATGAGGCAGACAAATAAAAATTGTGCATATAATTATACTGGGGTGCTGAAATCTGGTGTTTTAGGAAATAAAATATAAATTAATATTACAGACTATGGTAGTAGCTGTACAATATGAATGAACACATAGCAGTCTAGTAGCCAGGGCAGGTTATTACATACTAAAGAGACAGTAGATGGCATTGACAATCAAATATTGAAGTAAGAGTAGATGATACTGACAATCAAATACTGAAGTAAGAGTAGATGATACTGACAATCAAATATTGAAGTAAGAGTAGATGACACTGACAATCAAATATTAAAGTGACAGTAGATGACACTGACAATCAAATATTAAAGTAAGAGTAGATGACACTGACAATCAAATATTAAAGTAAGAGTAGATGACACTGACAATCAAATATTAAAGTGACAGTAGATGATACTGACAATCAAATACTAAAGTGACAGTAGATGATACTGACAATCAAATATTAAAGTTATAGTAGATGACACTGACAATCAAATATTAAAGTTATAGTAGATGACACTGACAATCAAATATTAAAGTTATAGTAGATAATACTGACAATCAAATACTAAAGTGACAGTAGATGACACTGACAATCAAATATTAAAGTTATAGTAGATGATACTGACAATCAAATACTAAGTGACAGTAAATGATACTGACAATCAAATATTAAAGTGACAGTAGATGATACTGACAATCAAATATTAGTAAGAGTAGATGATACTGACAATCAAATACTAAAGTGACAGTGGATAGCATGCCCGTAAATGTGCTGATAGCCATAGAAACATTAACACCATCTTATCAATGCTTAGAAACATGAGTCATTTAATATTTATTGCAGTCAATGAATGATTAAGACTTAAGAGGAATGCACACAGAAATAAAGAGAATGATAATAAAAATAAAAGAGCCACAGAAGGTGGATGCATTGCAAACAAAATGGAAAAATGCTAACAGACAATAAGAATATTATAGATAGATGGCAGGAATATATAACAGAACTATATCAGATCAAATGGACAAGTAACCAGTTATAAAATATGCATCAATAAAATCTGAGGTGGAAAAAGCTATAAAAACAATGAAAAAAAGAAAAGCAACAGGACCTGTCAACATACAGATAGAGATGATACAGGCACTAGATGATTTTTGGCATTGAAGTGATTACAGACATATGCAACGACCTATACCACACAGGATACATACCAAATGAACTAAAAACATAAACTTTCATTGCATTGCCTAAAAAGAATGGTGCAGTTGAATGCAGTGACTTTAGAACAATAAGCCTAATGAGCCATGTTACAAAAATCTTGCTAAAAGTTATACAAGGAAGGATTCAGAAAAAAATCAATACTGAATTAGATGAGCAGCAATTTGGATTTAGGAAAAATAGCGGGACAAAAGAAGCCATATTCTGCATGAGAACATTAATAGAAAAATACACAGAAGTAAACAAACCAATATATGACTGCTTCATAGACTACACCAAAGCTTTTGATAGAGTACACCACAAACAACTTATAGAATGCTCAAAAGAGATACATCTAGATGACATGGACATACGACTAATATGTAATCTATACTGGGAGCAAACAGCAATAATAAAATATAACAAAGAGAACAATATACACCCATTGATATAAAAAGAGGTGTAAGACAGGGATGCATCCTATCGCCAAGCTTGTTCAATCTATACACTGAGCAAATTTTTAAAAACATCATAAAGATGCCAGGCCTACAAATTAATGGAAAGATAATCAATAACCTAAGATATTCTGATGATACTGTACTACTAGCAGAAAATCCTAAAGATGTACAACAATTACTGAATGAAATAAACATGAAAAGCAAAAAATATGGACTAGATATGAATATCAAAAAGACTAAAACTATGATCATAAACAAAGAAGATACTCAAAACCCACAAGTGGATATAAAAATAGAAGGAATAGACCTGGAGACAGTTCAGAACTACAACTACCTTGGACATATTATAACCAGTGATGGAAAATGTACAACTGAAATAAACAAAAGAATAGGAATGGCAAAAAGTAATTTTAATGTCACGAGGAACATACTAACATCCAAACAAATAACACCAGGGCTAAAACTAAGAATAGCAAAATGTTACATCTTCTCAATATTCGTATATGGTGCAGAAACATGGACATTAGACAAGAAAACAGAACAGATAATTGAAGCCTTTGAAATGTGGATATATAGAAGAATAGGTAGAATTGGATGGAAGGAAAAGAAAACAAATGATGAAGTCTTGAAAGAGCTAAAAATGAAAAGAGAACTACTAAGCACAATTCAAACAAGACAAATGGGATTTTTTGGGTCATTTTAAAAGACACAACAGCCTACTAAAAGTAATCCTGGAGAGGAAAATACAAGGTAAAAGAGGCAGAGGCAGACCAAGATTAACATGGACAAGTAACATCAAGAGACGGAAAAATCAGCGTATGACAACCTGCACCATCAAAGCAAGAGACAGAGCAGAATGGCGCTCCATGGTAGCCAATCTTCGTTGCGGAGAAGGCACTCGATGATAATGATGAATGAGTGATTAGCTCAGCCCCTCAAACCCCTCTTGAGATTTAGACCAAGGAATAAGTCTCTCCATTATTTTTTGCAAGTTATAAACATTTCATTTTCACATAGGGAATATGTTGATTGTTTCCATATATTTTGTAATCATTTGCACATTTTGATTTAATGTAACTTACTCTTTGTACTTTGTTTCTCCTACAGTCTTGTTTTAATTTATCATTTAGATTTTGGTTTGTACACTCACACATACACACTATCTATCTATCTATTGCCCTTTCGAGCTGATGATGGCATATAGGGCAGAACCACAATCTCAAAAACAGAAACCTTGCATGCCAAAATGGCACATATTGCAGAGATCGCTGCTTCTAAATCTATGGCCACATACACACTGCTGATTCCTAAATCTGTTCTTATTAATTGTTATTAATTGTTCTCTCTCTTCACGAATAAATTAATAAACATTGAAGTTGTTTAATCTTCCAGCTCAATTTAATATATCTGTTTATTGTTGTTGCAATTAATTTGAAAGTGAACTCAATTAATACCAACATTGATTGAATCAAGTAGTTTTTAAACGCTCAAGTATACATCTTTTTTTTTTGTATAACAGGATTTTTTTTCCCATGTAACTTTGTGAAGTCTGTCAAATGAAGCCTGTGATTCAGACTCACAGTTTTCTATTGCTCATCACCAGTCTATTAATAGGTAGAAAAGCTATTTTCATTTATTACAGAAAGGAGGATAGTATTCAGATTTGCCTCATTGGAGAGGGGACAAAGAAGAACTTGTAAGAAAAGAACAAAAAGTTCAAGTCCATACATTTCTACAAATTCCAACTTTGACAACTTCTCTCCCTCCTCCCAGTGTCCACAACTTCGTTTTTCTTGTAGTATAGTTAGTATCCTCCTATATGGCAGTGAATCTTGGACAACTTATGCAAAGCAGGAGAGAAGGCTAAATCCATTCCATATGCGATGTCTGCGCCATATTCTTGGTATCACCTGGAAGGATAAAGTGACAAATGTGGAGGTCTTGACGTGCACATGTTTCCTGAACATCTACATGCTGCTCAAACAACATAGGTTATGCTGGCTTTGCCATGTACACCGACCGTATGAAAGATGGCAGCATACCAAAAGATATACTCTATAGACAAATGGAAACCCAAAACTTTGATTTGTAGACGTGTGTAAATGTGACATGAAGACTCTGAACATAAATCCTGCAGCCTGGGAAGAGGATGGGATATAGCTGCAGACCGCAATCTTTGGAAACACACTCTAAAGCTCCAACTCAAACAAGAAGCAGACAGATTCATCAAAAAAGAGAATACAGCGAAAGAAGAAAAAAAAACATTTCTAGGGGTACTGATAATCCACAGTCAACTATGACTGATGGAGACTACTATAGTCAACTATGACTGACAGAGGCCACTATAGTCAACTATGATTGACAGAGGCTACTATAGTCAACAATGACTGACGGAGGCCACTATAGACAACTATGACTGACAGAGGCCACTATAGTCAGCTATGACTGACGGAGATCACTATAGTCAACTATGACTGACAGAGGCCACTATAGTCAACTATGATTGACTGAGGCCACTATAGACAACTATGACTGACAGAGGCCACTATAGTCAGCTATGACTGACGGAGATCACTATAGTCAACTATGACTGACAGAGGCCACTATAGTCAACTATGATTGACAGAGGCTACTATAGTCAACTATGACTGACAGATGCTACTATAGTCAACTATGACTTACAGAGGCTACTATAGTCAACTATGACTGACAGAGGCCACTATAGTCAGCTATGACTGATGGAGACAACTATGACTGACGGAGACCACTATAGACAACTATGACTGACAGAGGCCACTATAGTCAGCTATGACTGACGGAGATCACTATAGTCAACTATGACTGACAGAGGCCACTATAGTCAGCTATGACTGACAGAGACCACTATAGTCAGCTATGACTGACAGAGACCACTATAGTCAGCTATGACTGACAGAGACCACTATAGTCAGCTATGACTGACAGAGACCACTATAGTCATCTATGACTGACAGAGACCACTATAGTCAGCTATGACTGACAGAGACCACTATAGTCAGCTATGACTGACAGAGGCCACTATAGTCAGCTATGACTGACAGAGGCCACTATAGTCAGCTATGACTGACAGAGGCCACTATAGTCAACTATGATTGACAGAGGCCACTATAGTCAACTATGACTGACGGAGATCACTATAGTCAACTATGACTGACAGAGGCCACTATAGTCAGCTATGACTGACAGAGACCACTATAGACAACTATGACTGACAGAGGCCACTATAGTCAGCTATGACTGACAGAGGCCACTATAGTCAGCTATGACTGACAGAGGCCACTATAGTCAACTATGACTGACAGAGGCCACTATAGTCAACTATGACTGACAGAGGCTACTATAGTCAACTATGACTGACAGAGGCCACTATAGTCAGCTATGACTGACTACCACTAGTGACTCTAACAGTTTAAGCTATGACTGACTACCACTAGTGACTCTAACAGTTTAAGCTATGACTGACTACCACTAGTGACTCTAACAGTTTAAGCTATGACTGACTACCACTAGTGACTCTAACAGTTTAAGCTATGACTGACTACCACTAGTGACTCACTAGTAACAGTTTAGTTGGCTTTATACTACAATGGAACATGTTGAGGTTCTTCTGTTTCACTTATACATTCTTCCTGCCCCCCACTCTTGTTTCTCATCAACAATACTTGTCTGTCTACTGGTTGCCCATGGATAGATAGATTTCAACCATCACTGGTTTGAAGTGAAATACCGAAAGGAGAGTGTAACAAAACTGAATACAGCTATACATTCTTAATATATATTTAAGTTTCATAAAGAAACACTCTATAGAAATATGTTGTATGATGTACTCCATTTTCATATTCGACTTCTCCAGCTCTGTTCCTTTATTTTCTTTAATTTTAATTTTAAAAAAATTATTTCATGTGTTTCAAATCTTTTTCTTTTTTCTTTACCTTAATAAATAGAACAGAAATTCACTAAAGTCAGGTTCTTTAAGTGTTCATTCTCTTCTATAGATGGTGAAAGGTGTGCATACTCACTCCCACTCTTAATCCATCGTGGCATATGCACATTTCTCTACATTCTAGGTCTTAGTTCAAACATTTCTTATAACAACCATCCAAATGGTTGCATTAATGATAATCATCAGCTAATTGTGAGTGGTTCAGTGTTTCTACACTTTCCCTCTTGTCTCTGCCTAATCTATTATTTCCCAATGTTTAAACTGTCTGTATTAATGAAACTGGATTGATCTAACAAACATGCCTCTGCTTCCCTTTCAAACACTCATTTATTTATTGTGTTCCATTCGCCTGTCCTCCCCCTTCATGTGTCAACTTGGAGATGCTAATCTTTCTTTAATTGGATTTAACATTTCTCAATAAAATAATATATTTTATATATAAAATATCATCATGTGCCATATCTTCTTAAACTTCTTTCTATATGCATCATGTGCCATACTGGTTGGTGTAGACAATCATGTCCTTCCACAACTTTCCTGTCCACAGTGCATCGTATCAATTCTGTTGTTGACTGTTTTCCATGCCATGACACTAAACTATCTAGTATCTTCTCTCTTTGTCATCCGTGATCTCTCTATCCATGTATTTTCCCAGTTGTAAACCAAGTACTCCAACTTTCCTCTTCTCATGATGTGCCTGAAAAATGTTGATTTTTTCTTTCTGGTGTTTTTTTTTTCTTTTTTTTTGGAGCTCTCTTTTTGTGTTGGCCTCTTTGAGAATATCCTTGTTGGTCTTTTTAACTGTCCAGGGAGGGAACTTTCAACATAGAGTTATTTGCGGGTCATCATCATTGCACTCCGAACATGTCCATAGATGCTCAGATCCCCTCCTCAGCAAATTCCCCCAGTGTCCAGCGACTGACGACTCCAGTTCTATGTTGGTTGAAGCGTCTTCTTATACGGCCACTAAGTTTCTCATTTCTGGCTGTGCCCATCTTAACTCCCATTTCCATCATCCGAAGAAGTGACGTGGATCTGTGTTTGTCGAAGTCCTGTGCTCTTCCCACATCTCTGAGGGCATTGATGATGTCCGCCCGATCCATTGGTTGCCCATCCTCAACGACAGCACAGCTAGCCAACCTGTCCGCTCTTTCATTTCCCTGTACTCCCGCATGTCCAGGAACATAGACAAAGGTGACCTTACTTATTTTGGATTTCTGCAACGACTCTACCCATTGCATGCGTACAGAGCCCGCCTCCACCTTTTTTATTATGCTCATCGAATCACTCAGTATACATGCGTAGGTGTAGTCTTGTAACTAACCATTTGAATGCCTTGGTCACTGCCATCACCTCCATTGTCATGCTGCTCGTGGTCATGACATATGCACCACTGTCTTCTTTGACTATTCTGCCTGCCGAGCGTGCTGTAAATGCCCATGCACTTCATTGGTGTCGTCTTACAGATCCGTCTGTATAGATGACTGCATCTTTCTCATCGGTGTTATCGCAGATGAGACCGTTGACCTCAGCGCTAACCACGACCGGGTTCTGTTCCCTACTTTTGCTGTCGAGTGTGACAATACACGAGAAATTCCCCTTGAACGACGTAGGGACCGGTATCCACTCCTCACCAACGCTGATATTGGTACGCCCACAGACAGGTTTGATGACATCTTCTGCTCGGCCCACCCATGATTTGCCTCTTTTTAGCCTGGCACCTTTCCCTGTGTTGATCTCGTGGTGCAAATGATGCTCTTTATCTGTACTAATCTTCAGGTATGCTCGTGCTCTCCAGATCTTGATTCTGTCATCCATGGTTGGAAAGTCAAGAAGATGCCGCATTGCTGCACAGGGAGTGTCCCTTGCACATCCAAAGATAATGCGCATGGCGTCATTTTGTATTTTTTCCAGCCTATCAATTTGAGTCGTACTGACAGTAAGAATTGCCAGGGCATACTCGATTGGGAGTCGCGATAGCTCAGTGGTTAGTGAACTGGACTAAAAAGGACAAGAGGTAGGGTTCGATCCCAACCGACGGCTTCCGGGTTCACCCAGCCTTAAATGGGTACCAGATTTTTTTCTGGGAAAGTAAAGCAGCACGGGCGTAATACCGACCACATTACCCAAAAATCATGTGCTGAAGGTCTGTAAAATATAGGGTCACTAACACCATATTTCCCTATACGCCACTTGGCGTGACGGGGGTACTTTACTTTTTTTTTTTTTTAACACAGGTACCACACAACCCTGAATATAATATATGTACTGCATTGAAATAATGGGTCTCTTGGTTTCACCAGATTACCAGATGGGACTCTGGTACATAAAACCAGCATTAAGAACTACTTATGTATATGATTAACTGGAGCTATTATCTCATTGTGTAATGATTCCATTAACTAATTAACTGTCCCTAGCAATGCATCTTCACTGTAAACAATTAAATTAATGGAAATGATGAGCGTGGGCTAGCATGTCATGAGTATCTTTAT
Source organism: Megaustenia siamemsis (assembly GCA_032433765.1). Taxonomy (NCBI): domain Eukaryota; kingdom Metazoa; phylum Mollusca; class Gastropoda; order Stylommatophora; family Ariophantidae; genus Megaustenia; species Megaustenia siamemsis. Next base: position 7,606,907 of record JAVIAB010000047.1, on the reverse strand, counting down.
TTATCTGAGCCATCATTAATTATATAAGAGTGCACACAATTTCTTGGAAATTGAGAACATCAACATTCCAAAGTAATGTCTAACATCAAGGGTTAGCTGCAGTAGACATTCAACATTTCTTTTGATCCCTTCCCTTGATGACACTTCTCTTGACCAATCTTTTATAATATGTTTCTACAATCGTTACTTCCCTCTTAAGGTCTTCCATTTATTTAGCAACAATTAATCTCTCTTAACATGTCTTTTTTTTTCTTAACTTTTTTTCAGAACACCTGAATCCCTTTGACCTTCTTTTCTATATGTCTTCAGTTGATTGCAATTCTTTGACCTTATTTCTATAGGTCATCTGTTGATTGAAATCCTTTGGCCTTCTTTCTACAGGCCATCTGTTGATTGAAATCCATTGCACCATAGAATCATGGTTGTGAAAATGATAGACTTGAGCAGAAGAGCTTTCAAGAATCTAGAAAGGCTGTGCAGCTAATAAAGATTATATCAACAATCGAATAATACACTACATGTAATAGAAAGCATTGCTAACAGAAGATATCATTAATACAAACAACAAGAATGTGCTGTAAAGAAAATCAAAAACATTCAAATGGCCCATTTAATTCATCTAACACAAGTGCAAAATATTTCAATCAACAAATGATCAATATAATGAAGGTCAAAGGATCTCAATCAACAGATGAACAATAGAAAGAAGGTCAAATGATCTCAGTCAACAGATGACCTATAGAAAGAAGGTCAAAGGATCTCAGTCAACAGATGACCAATAGAAAGAAGGTCAAAGGATCTCAGTCAACAGATGACCAATAGAAAGAAGGTCAAAGGATCTCAGTCAACAGATGAACAATAGAAAGAAGGTCAAATGATCTCAGTCAACAGATGACCTATAGAAAGGAGGTCAAAGGGATTCAGGCTGTGAAAGAAGTTAAGAAAAAAAAGGACATAGATGGGGCAGCCAGCAGTTCAACTTCAATGGAGGAAGAGTTTCCATTAACAAATTAAATAAAACACAATGTGCAGCAAGAAAGTTGATAGCCAAGACAGGTGGTGCTAAACTCAGCAGCAGAAATCGTTTTGAAGGAGAAAAGAAAGGGGGGAAGAGAAAACATCAAACTTTTGTGTACAGACGTTCTTTAGTAGCAGCGAGGAGCTGCAGAAATGCTGATCCTACTATTCTCTGAGCCACATTCTGTAAGCTATGCCAGTGTTGGGGGTGAGGGAGGAGAACCATAGTTATTCAATGTGTTCTGTCTGATTGCAATATTCCCAGAGATGATGAGACTATCGAATCTAACAAGAAAGCTATCCCAGTCAGTTACAAATATCATTGATGAAGAATTCTAGGGACTTCTTGTCAGGAGTAGATTCATGAGCAGTTGAAGAACATCATGGCTGCATGAGAAAACATGTCAATCATGGCAGACGAGAACATTTCGTAATTTTCAAGACAGCTAAGAAGAGTAATTAAAAGCGTTATGAAAGAGGTCACAGCAAAAAGAGAGCTAATTTCTAACATAAGGAGATATCAGTCATCATTGTTGGCCATGTAATGAGAAGGGGACAACTGGAATATATTGTGACAACTGTGAAAAATTGATGGACGAAGAGATAAAGGGAAGCAAAGAGAAAAGATACCAGACAGCTTAAGAGAATGGCTTAGCAGAAGGTCAACAACGGAAATGATAAATAACTGTCGAGATCGAAAGCTGTGGAGAGGGGTGTCCGGTTAGCGCAATCGATAGGCGGTTGGCTTACCACGGCAACAGCCGGGGTTCGTACCCTGGCGAGGACACCTGGGTTTTACTAATTCCCTAAAAATTAGTACCTCTGAAGTCGGAGTAAATCTGCCTGCATGGCGAGGGCATCCTGTAATGGGATAAAACAGACTTTACACGCAACATTCAGTCCCACAAAATTGAGTGGGTGGGACTTCGTCAGAGGTCAAAGCTGACGAAAGCGAACGAACGAAAGCTGTGGAGAGACATGATCACCTACGTCAGCAGGCATGGTACTTGATGATGATTGGATATGAACAACCCCTGATGGACACATCACACATTGATGGACACATTGTCGAACACCGCTACAGAGCTGGTTTCAGTTAACGAGAGAAGCTGGCCTGTAATATAATCACGCACACGTACGTCCTCGTTCTATAAGCCTATACTGTGGGGAGTTGTAAGGTGTTGCTGTTTTCTGTCCTGGGCCACGTGCATGACATTGGCTGCTGATGTTCGCCTGACTAGAGAGTTTCTGTGATCTCATTTTTTTTATCTGTCAGAGTTTCTGTGATCTCATTTTTTTAATCTGTAAGAGTTTCTGTGATCTCATTTTTTATGTCAGAGTTTCTGTGATCTCATCTTTTATCTGTCAGAGTTTCTGTGATCTCATTTTTTATCTGTCAGAGTTTCTGTGATCTCATTTTTTATCTGTCAGAGTTTCTGTGATCTCATCTTTTATCTGTCAGAGTTTCAGTGGTCTCGTCTTTTTATCTGTGAGAGTTTCAGTGATCTCGTCTTTTATCTGTGAGAGTTTCAGTGGTTTCATATTTTATCTGTGAGAGTTTCAGTGGTTTCATATTTTATCTGTGAGAGTTTCAGTGGTCTCGTCTTTTCTCATCTTTTATCTGTGAGAGTTTCAGTGGTTTCATATTTTATCTGTGAGAGTTTCAGTGGTCTCGTCTTTTTATCTGTGAGAGTTTCAGTGATCTCGTCTTTTATCTGTGAGAGTTTCAGTGGTTTCATATTTTATCTGTGAGAGTTTCAGTGGTCTCGTCTTTTCTCATCTTTTATCTATGAGAGTTTCAGTGATTTCATCCTTTATCTGTGAGAGTTTTAGTGATCTCATCATTTATCTGGGAGAGTTTCAGTGGTTTCATCTTTTATCTGTGAGAGTTTCAGCAATCTCATCTTTTATTTGTCAGAGTTTCTGTGATCTCATCTTTTTTATTTGTCAGAGTTTCATTGGCCTCATCTTTTATCTGTAAGAGTTTCATTGGCCTCATCTTTTATCTGTAAGAGTTTCATTGGCCTCATCTTTTATCTGTGAGAGTTTCAGTGGTCTCATCTTTTATCTGTGAGAGTTTCAGTGATCTCATCTTTTATCTGTGAGAGTTTCAGTGATCTCATCTTTTATCTGTGAGAGTTTCAGTGATCTCATCTTTTATCTGTGAGAGTTTCAGTGATCTCATCTTTTATCTGTCAGAGTTTCAGTGATCTCATCTTTTATCTGTGAGAGTTTCAGTGATCTCATCTTTTATCTGTGAGAGTTTCAGTGGTCTCATCTTTTATCTAAGAGTTTCAGTGGTCTCATCTTTTATCTGTCAGAGTTTCAGTGATCTCATCTTTTATCTATAGTTTGCTGTGTTCTGACTCGCGATCTTCCCCTGCTGTAGCCGCTTGTTGAGAGAACAAAATGGCTATATTTGCTGTCTTTGGAAAGAAAAATGGCTTTTTTTCTTAACTTCTTTCTGCCCATTGAAACCACTTATTGATTTTCCTTTAGCCATATGTTGCCAACTGTCATCTAGTACTTGCTAGATCCACGTTACTTGCCAGATAATTGCTCAATGATCATGTTGGTTCTCAGTGAGCCGCGATAGCTCAGTGGTTAGTGTGAACTGGACTACAAAGGACAAGAGGTAGGGTTCCATCCCAACCACGGCTTCCGGTTCACCCAGCCTTTAATGGGTACCGGATTTTTTTCTTGGAAAGTAAAGCGGCACGGGCATAATACCGACCACATTACCACAAAAAGCATGTGCCGAAGGTCTGTAAAATTTATGGTCACTAACACCATATTCCCTATACGCCACTTGGCGTGACGGGGGCACTTTACTATATATATATATATATATATATATATATATATATATATATATAAACTGTTTTGACCGGGCCAGCATGCTCATGAAACTATTGGCTGAATTCGGAAGTGCCGGGTCTTGCTATAAACTGTGACACAACAGAAACATTTTTAAGGAATACACACGATTCATATTATCATTATAGTATGTAGTACATGTACACAACCGCTGTTTAATCACATAGTCACAATGGGCATGTAACGATAGGAGACCGATTCAAAAGTGGGAAGTCAAGAATGTAAATGTTGTTGCTAGACCCAGTCACAGCCCAGCAGTTTGCAATAGATCGAGCCAAGTGCACCGAGGCAGCAAATACCAACACATAAGGCACGGTTCAATAACTTGTCTTAAAGCAGCTTGCCCTAGCTATTCAATTTCTCTCCATCATTCATTGGTTGTTATTGTGTACTTTCTACATCGCCTCTCTGGGTATTTCTTCTCACGCCTAGTAGCGATGTTTGAACTCTTCGTGCGTTATCTTCGTGTTTTCTTTAGTTACATAATGATAACACACCTCTGTAGAACTGTACCGTCTTAGGTCGGGGGCTTGTAGGGAAGCTACGCCGCCTTGTGTCTGAGTTGTAAAGTTTGACTTAATTATATTATTTCTATCTTATTTAAATTATCTACGCCTTGGCACATCCTATTTTGTCAAGCATTAAAGAAGAAAGGATTGCCTACATAGTTGATTCAGCCAGGGTGTTGTTTCTCTGTGTGCCATAGGTGCGTTAGTTGACGTCATTCCTGCCTGATTGGACTTTCCCCGGGCACTCATACATTTGACGTTGATTTAACTTATTCCTCTACTGTTTAACCTCGTATATTTACCTTTAGGTTTTAGACTGTTGTTGTGATAAGACTGCTATTGCTGGTCTCTATCTCTACGTTGAAGGTCCTCTACTGCCGCAAGGTGGAGATACGGATGTGGTGTAACGCGTGGGTGTGAAGTGATATGAGGACTGATAGTACCAGGTCACATTATCTGGAATGGGCTAGAGAGTTCTATATATCTTTCTGACTTTATTCCTCACCTCTGTACATTCTTCTACAACTGAGCCGAATGTTTATTTTATATGTTGTTATTAGTTTGGTGTCTGGTGCTTGCATTGAGCTATTGTTGTTTGTTTTATGTGAGGGTACAGGCAAGAAAGAGTTGAAGGATCTCTCATCCCCTCCACCCCCCTTTTTCTCTCTTTACCGCTCTTTTTCTGCCTTTCAAATCCCCGTGGAGCATAGGTCTTCAACAAACACTTTCCAAGTGTTTCTATTTCTTGCCATTCTTTTAAGGTCATTCCATTTCTTCTTCAACTCTGCTTCCATTTGTCTTCTCCGAAAATATTTTGGTCTTCCCCTTTATCTTTTCCTCTGGGAATTAAATTTAAAAAAAAAGGCATGCCGTGTAATACTTTCAGTTGGCTTCCACAGAGTGTGTCCCATAGAGCGCCATCGTCTTCGTTGTATCGCTCTGTCCACTGATATCTGCCTGGCACTTTTCTATAATTCTACGTTAGTGATTGTGTCCTGTCATCGTCTGTGCGCTGCCGGGGCCCGAAAGGGGAGTAAAGAATTATGTTGTTCCCTACCAGGCATAGCTCAGTGGTTAGTGAACTGGACTACAAAGGACAAGGGGTAGGGTTCGATCCCAACCGACGGGGTCCGGGTTCACCCAGCTTTAAAATGGGTACCGGATTTTTTTTTCTGGGAAAGTAAAGCAGCACGGGCGTAAGTAATACCGACCACATTACTCCAAAAGTCATGTGCTGAAGGTCTGTAAAATATAGGGTCACTAACACCATATTTTCCTATACGCCACTTGGCGTGACGGGGGGTACTTTACTTTACTACCAGGCATGCTCGTAAGTGGCGACTAAGGAGGGTTCGGCATGGGACTGGCTATCCCGTACTGTAAACCAAAAAAATGAGGCCTCAAAAACGTCACTTATCATACATACTGTTTCTGTTATTTTAGTAGTAAGACGATCATTTCCTGGCCGCGCTTATAAGAAATATATCAGATCACAGATCAGATAACAAAGACCTTCTCTTATAAACCAAACTACACGAAATAAAGAAAAGCAAATAAATGTATTCAGATATTTTGTCTGTGAGAACATTAGGAGCCCACTGTTAGATACCGTACATTTGCCTGCCAACTCTGCAGCAAATCTTGGTATCGCTAATTACGATGGACGTTCACAAAGTCATGCAGCATTTTTTTTTCCTCTGTTTATTTTGTTTTGGAGGAAAAAGGGTTATGTGCAACATCTTTAAAACTTTCCACATAACCGCATATAGTTTTATCATCTTATAGTAGATGATATTGGTGATGCAGTTCGCTTCCAAAATAGTATGTGAGTGACGTCACAAAGAGCAGTTGATGACTTTGTTTTGGCGAGAAGCGACGTCACAAAACTTTCCTAGACGTTAAACATAGTTTCTGTGGAGATGGCGATAAAGGGAGATAAGTACAAATGTCAAATATACGCAATAAATGCAATTCGGGGCCGATGCGCGAGTACTGGAACAAAGTGAGAGAATTATGTTTTACTGCTGCATTCTTTTCTTCTCTTTGCCATCGAGCCCTCCAGCCAATCACTGCCATTTGCATATAATGCTTTGAGCTAGTGTCGGGTTGTTTTGTGAAGTCTTTTATATATATATATATATATATATATATATATATATATATATATATATATATATATATATATATATATATATATATATAACTGTTACCATTTTGTAGAAAAAATGTGTTCAACGTTCCATGAGTCTGGCCCACACGCATGTTTCTGTCGTTAAAAAAATGCTATTTTGTTTTCAGAGTTTGGAGTTCCACGGGGTTGTAAGATTCTTCTTTCAAGGTGGCATTGGGGCCAACGTGATTACCAAATGTATAAGGGTGTCGAGCACGGCCAGCACCAGGGAGGTCATCGATGTTCTCATAGAGAAGTTCAGGCCAGACATGCGCATGCTGTCTCAGAACAAGTACGCCCTCTACGAGGTCCATGTCAATGGAGGTATGTAGCCAGATTTCTTTGCCGTGAGAGACTGTCTAACTTTTACATTGAGCGAAAACAAAATCATAACCGACTTTGATTTTGGCAATAATGAAAACTAACTTTGTTGTTTTATGACAGAATAAAAGAAACATATGACGAGCGGATATGATTTAAAAGGAAATGTAATGTCAAACAAATGTTCAAGAGCAAGTAACTTCATATTCTTCGTCAATTTACGAGTTGAAGTCACTTGTATATCACTTCATTTATAGTTTAGTGTTTCTGCTAGATAGCCTTGTGGCCATTTTATGTTGAATAAAGATGTCGTTTCTTACATACACTCCGTGTAACTAGAGTAGCTATGAAATAAACACTAACTTAAGACCATGGGAAAGTACCAGTCAGATACCAGTGGACAAAGAGATCACATTGCGAAGCCAACTGAGAATATTACACAACAGACCTTTTTTTTTTTAATCGCCGAGGGAAGAGACAAAGAGGAAGACCAAAATAAACTTGTAGAAGACAGGTGGAAGCAGAGATGAAGATGATTGGGGAAGACACCTTGGAATGATCTTAATAGAATGGCAAGAAACAGGACGGCTTGTTAAAGACTTATGCTCTACAGGGAGTTGAAAGGGAGAAGAAGAAAAGAATGAAATAGATTACGCTTTTAAGAGATTCATTCAAGAAGTCAGAGATAGGGAAAAACACAATGCAGTAAGAAATCAGCATTTCATGGTGATCACATGCAGCAAGAACGGGTACAGCTAGTGGGGAAGACTTATTGTGAGATGAGCCTGATTTGTAATGAACGAGAACACACAATTAAAGTGTGGAGGCACCTTTCTCTTATACCAGCCTCACGAGGGAGCGGGTGGTCGAGATGACTATGCCGATCAGTTTAGGTGTGGGTTCACTCTCAGGTAGGATCAATAACTTGTTATTTTTACTTCGTCACATGAGAGTTTCTATTTGAAATCTCTACTGACATCTGACACTTCGATAAGAAGTGAACTTCTTCCGTGGGTCCACTTCCAATTAGAGCTCCAATTACTGTAGTTACTGACCAGGAATGTACGTCATAACATTCTGTTTGACAGTATGATCCAGTGGCAGCTGCACGTCCTTTATTTCTGTTCATGCTCAGCCGATTTCTGGCCCATAGTCTTGCCTGGTGATAATCATTTCTCAAATCATTGTTCTAGGCTCAAACGTTAAAGAAACTGACTCCAGCCTCTTGAACAAAGTGACAAGCATTGCCCATGTAACTGTTGTTGTGTTATAGATCGGCTTCAGAAACTGGTGTACGTGGGTCCACAGGAAGAGGGTAGGGGGAGTTAAGTGAAGGTCACAGTTTAGTCCAACTATTCAGCAGGTTAAAACAACAAGAACAAATAAATGAGAATTGTGTTTGTAGCTCTGACGTTGCTCATCAACAAATGCATTTAGTACTTTCTTATCACGTTGTTGTGGCTGGCGCAGTTATCTCAAGGTATTGGTAATGCTTATCGCTACATCAAGATGTCAGTAGTTACTTTTACCCTGCCGCTGTAACCACTTTTACCCTGCCGCTGTAACCACTTTTACCCTGCCGCTGTAACTACTTTTACCCTGCCGCTGTAACTACTTTTACCCTGCCGCTGTAACTACTTTTACCCTGCCGCTGTAACCACACAGAAAGTCTCTCTGTGATATTCTAGTGGACACCCGTTGATGTGACCCTACAAGCAGCGACAGTGTCCTGCTTACACACAAGTCTTGATACTACTGGCTTCTAATGCCGTGTTTATGAACTTTCGTTCTTTTACATCAATAAACAACAGCTGCTGTGAGGCAGACCAAATACTGAGGCAGCTTGCCTCTCATCAACAAAGCAGAATCTACCATCAGCTGACAGAGAGACAGGATATAAAGGGCATGTTCGTTCTCACCTTTACGGCCAGTGCCAAGCATGAGGTCAGAGGTGAAAGTTAATCACCACAGAAACGTGCTGTTGGAGGGAATGCGGTGTGATCAGGGGAGACACAGTCAGCGACCAAAGAGTTTAAACAAACCAGCCTAGAGCTACATAGAAAGACAACAGTTAAGTTGCTTACCTGTTGTACCACTGCCATGGCTCAGAGGTCGAGGCTGACCCAGATGGTGGGACAACATGAAAGAGCTCTACGGCAGCTTCACATGGCAGTAGTTGAAGCTGTCAAAGATGTCAGGCTCATCTCCCCGAACACCTGAAACCTCACAGAGATGTGACGTTTGTCTGTGCATCGTTAGGCTATGATCCTAGCATCGATCTCCACTTAGATCTTCACTCTTCTATCTGAAAATTGGTGCTTGGTATGTGTGTGTGTGTGTGTATATATATAAAGTTAATTTAGAGAGAATACAGTGACCTGACTTAATACTGATTACATAATCAGCATCTAGAGTAATAGTTATGGGGAAAATATTAACATGCCCAAGCAATTCACGCTCTTGCGGTGACTTCAGATGTTGTCCTTATTACTGTTTATATTACTTGTTGTCTGAAATAACTACAACCACCACCTGTTTTAGTAATGAACGGCAGGAAGTCAGCTCCACGGGATTTCTACCCAACCCCTTTATTTAGCGTAGCACACACTAGCATGTGACGTCATTACGATGCGGGGAGTCGTTAAGACAGCGGTATTTTTTTTAGCTGCCCACGTGCCAGGGTATCTAGATGTCTCCAATAACAAACACATCAAGAAATGTTTATTTTAGAGGAAACTCCGAGGCTAGTGCCATGCATTACACACGTGTTATACACGATGGTACAGTAGTTGTGCTCCCGTGTCAGTGATGTGCTTAAACACACCCCGGGTGACGGTTACTCTTTAACTATCCTCTCTATTCCATGTACCGCTGTATGACACGTACATGTAGTCTCCTGTCTACGCGTATCTCCTTTATCTTGACCTTTCCCCTGTATTTCTTCCATGTACCGCTGTACAACAGTTACGTGTAGTCTTCTGCCTACACTTATCTCTTACCTTTATCTTTACCTTTCCTTTGTATTTCATGTACCGCTGTACAACAGTTACGTGTAGTCTTCTGCCTACGCTTATCTCTTACCTTTATCTTTACCTTTCCTTTGTATTTCATGTACCGCTGTACGACAGTTACGTGTAGTCTTATGCCTACGCTTATCTCCTACCTTTTATAAGGTTGGCCAACTGGTCTCTACAGCAGGACAATCAATATCGACCATCTTGATGTGATGACTTTCTGTTTCGATCTGGCACTGCCATACTTCATGTAATGGTCCCCGTTATCACATGCCCTGAAGATTGAAGCCAACTCATCTGAGAAGCTCCGTTATTGAATTGCTTTTACCTGTTTGATGGCATTCTCTTTCGTGAAGCCTCATTGGATTATGTCACGTTTGAAATATGAAGTTATCGGCGTGCTTCCATCACTGTTCATTACCTCCCACATGTTTTCTTTTGGCTCAGACCGAGTTTTGCAGTAACCGTGGTTGCCAAGATTTGTTTGTAGACAAATAATCTTGCCACATTTGGATTTGTTTATTTATCACAAGATTAACCAACACTTCTCCCCCTCCCCCCAGTTACAGTTTTGTTAATTAGATATCCCTTTTCGCGTGGTAAGCATGCTGTAGTTTAGTTAGAAAGGTGTACAGGTCTGGCACACAAATTTGAGTCATTTTCTTGACCCCATTTGGCTTTAAATTAAGTCCCCACCCATTTCTCCATGGGCCCTACTGCACCCAGACCCATACGTATTCATTTTCTTGATCGTACTTCAGCCACAGCAACACAGGGATCCAACCCCTTGACCCTACTATACCCACACCAACATAATGGTCCATCTACTTGACCCTACTATACCCACACCAACATAATGGTCCATCTACTTGACCCTACTATACCCACACCAACACAGCGTCCATCTACTTGACCCTACTATACCCACACCAACACAGCGTCCATCTACTTGACCCTACTATACCCACACCAACACAGCGTCCATCTACTTGACCCTACTATACCCACACCAACATAACGGACCATCTACTTGACCCTACTATACCCACACCAACATAATGGTCCATCTACTTGACCCTACTATACCCACACCAACATAACGGTCCATCTACTTGACCCTACTATACCCACACCAACACAGCGTCCATCTACTTGACCCTACTATACCCACACCAACATAATGGTCCATCTACTTGACCCTACTATACCCACACCAACATAACGGTCCATCCATCTACTTGACCCTACTATACCCACACCAACATAACGGTCCATCTACTTGACCCTACTATACCCACACCAACATAATGGTCCATCTACTTGACCCTACTATACCCACACCAACACAGCGTCCATCTACTTGACCCTACTATACCCACAACAACACAGCGTCCATCTACTTGACCCTACTATACCCACACCAACATAACGGTCCATCTACTTGACCCTACTATACCCACACCAACACAGCGTCCATCTACTTGACCCTACTATACCCACACCAACACAGCGTCCATCTATCTGACCCTACTATACCCACACCAACATAACGGTCCATCTACTTGACCCTACTATACCCACACCAACATAACGGTCCATCTACTTGACCCTACTATACCCACACCAACACAGCGTCCATCTACTTGACCCGACTACACCCACACAATGCACCAAGACAGGTATTGGAATCCCCATGAACTTAACAACAAGCAAAGCTGTGACATTCTGTCTTTGGGAATTAAGAGACAGTTGCACCTGTTAGAAACACATTGACGAAGGTTTGCACTGAATTAATGGAAACAAAGACAATTCAAAGTTTGATACAAGACAGGAAAGGGCGATGTTACACCAGACAAACATATTGTTTTACCTGTTTGGCTGGCTGGAGCTGAGGGATAAAAAAGATGGAGTTGAGAGAGAAGTTAGTGCAGCCTTCCTGGCAATAAGCATTCGTGGATACATTCAAACACAGTTACACTGAGAGTGTGATCATGATGATGTGATGTTTGGAAAATATGGAGGGTACAAAAATTGAAACGGCGGAGTAGGGCAGAGAATATTTATTTGTGGCAGTGATCGGCTGATGTGCGGGATGATTATTATCTGGCCTCCTTGACTTCACGTTCATCCAAGTCACGGTTTTACGTTTTCCACGCCCACGCCGCTCTATCTCTCATCTCCTCACGCCAAGACCAGCATAACCAAATAAATGAAAGACAAAAAATAACTCGAATTGGAACGCTAAACTCTGGCACACATTTAAAACGTTTATTTGTTTGTTTGAGTGTGTTTACTTTGAGACATCTTCACCTGGTGTGAAGAAATCTGCTAGGTTGACATTGCTTTTCACTGACTGGTCATTCTCAGAGATATACGGCCAGGTATCTTCAATTTGATATTAAACTTATTGACACAGCTTGGTGAGATGACTTGAAATGGTAAATACACTTGTGGAAACTTACAGGTCCATGTTTGTGCAAATCTTGATTCCATGTCTGTGTAAATCATGATTCCATGTTTGTGTAAATCGTGGCTCCATGTTTGTATAAATCTTGATTCCATGTTTGTGAAAATCATGACTCCATGTTTGTGTAAATCTTGATTCCATGTTTGTGTAAATCTTGATTTCATGTTTGTGTAAATCGTGGTTCCATGTTTGTGTACATCTTGATTTCATGTTTGTGTAAATCATGACTCCATGTTTGTGTAAATCTTGGTTCCATGTTTGTGTAAATCATGGCTCCATATTTGTGTAAATCAAGCCAAGCAAGTCAGTGGCCAAGGTGCCGTGTCTATGTGTACCGGTTCGATACCAGGTTCAGATTCTTTACATTATTTTGCTGTTTGATGTGGAACCTTGTCGTGGCTAAGCTTAAATACGTGTTTCTATTTATTACTTGGCGGGGCGGGGACAAAGAAAGAAATTAGGATCAGAACAGCGAAGGCAGCAATGACTTTCAGAAACCTTGATTAAATATGGAAATGAAAAAAAATTACTAATCACAAAAACAAAGCTCAGGAAAAGTTCAACAAAGTTCAATATCAAATGTATTATTCACATTTTTTAATGCATGCGAGAGCTGTTAAACAGCTACAGAAATAACAAAGTGTCTTAGGAAAACACTTTGCTCACCATGTAATGAATTCAAGACTAGTGCAGAAATAAGAGAAATGACAAAGATTCCTAAAATATTATCTATAATCAAGATAAGAAGGTGGTCATATGTTGGTCATGTGAGAAAAAGAGACAACAAAAGAAGAAGGTGGTCATATGTTGGCCATGTGATAAGAAGAGACAACAAGAGAAGAAGGTGGTCATTCATATATTGGTTTTGTAATGAGAGAGGACAACAAGAGAAGAAGGTGGTCATATGTTGGCCATGTGAGAAAAAGAGACAACAAAAGAAGAAGGTGGTCATATGTTGGCCATGTGATAAGAAGAGACAACAAGAGAAGAAGGTGGTAATATATTGGTTTTGTAATGAGAGAGGACAACAAGAGAAGAAGGTGGTCATATGTTGGCCATGTGATGAGAAGAGACAACAAGAGAAGAAGGTGGTCATATGTTGACCATGTGATAAGAAGAGACAACAAGAGAAGAAGGTGGTCATTTGTTGGCTTTGTAATGAAAGAGGACAACAAGAGAACCTCAAAGCAAACCCTAGAATAGAAATCAGAGAGTGAAAAGAAAAAGAGATCGACATAGAGAAACACAAAAGAACACTGAAGCGAGAACCAATAATAGCAGGCATCAGCTCTCTCGTCGACATTTAATTCGCCCAGAACAAACATGTGTGGCGAAATAAAAAAAAAAAAAATACTGGTCCTTTAAGGTCTGATGATTACAAAGATTGTAGAACACAGATTTATGCCTTATGTGCGGTCTTCAGCTCTTAAGGACAATAGATTGATAGAGGTGAAGGGGCCAGTGATCATCCTCTCTGTTACATTAGGTTCCCCACCTCCGTGTTCAGGTACCCACTCAGTGTTTTGTTGTTGGCTCCTCCATTTTGTATTGTACATCAGTTTGTTCTAACAAAGATGTCTCTTAGAATCCGTCATATCTGATGGCCTAGGGTTAGGGCGGACTACAGTTTGGAGATCCGTGTGTGATGTCACGCGTTGCGTCCAGGTAAATTCCTGTCAGTTGTTCAGATTCCAGCACACACATAGAGAAGAACAAGCAAGTCAGTAGCTGTTGAAGCATTAGAGAAATAGTTCGGGAAGTGCCTATGGTTGATTCAAGGAGGTTGGTAGGGGCTCTGGGTATAAAGCTGCATGCACGATAATGAAATCACGTGTTCACCGCAATCCATCCTGCCCTGACACCTTGACAGAGAGCACGTTGGGGTGTATGAAATCCTCATGTATTGGGCTAATGACGTATTTAGATTAGTGTTTATCCTCCGCGCTGATTAGCTATTGCATTTCCCGTCGAGTAATCTCCCATTTATGAGAGTTGATATGGACATGCTTTACAGCAGAGTTCTTTGTTAACAACTCGCTTATGTAACCTCCAAGAATCGTAAACAAATCTTCCTGGTATTATCTACAAATGTTTGTCAGGGCTAAACATATATTGAGGAAATGTTATCTGTAAATGTTTATTTAAAATGTAAATTGCGGATTTCAAAGTGCGCAGTTTCAATATTCAGAGCGGACTTGCACGAACCTTGTCGCGACTTCTAGAAGAGCTAATGTTACATTTAACCAAGGTGGTGGGATTTAGGCCGCGCGTGCAGACATCTGTTCTAGCGTGTTGACTTTCCGCTCGGATGCTGAAAGAGAGCGTAGCTCGTAGCTGACCAACTAGCCTTCAAATTACTCAGTTGTAACATGGTGGACTTGACTAGTATATATGTAGTTGTGAAAGATAATATCATAAGTTCCTGTCTTTGTGCCCTCTAAATATGTATCTTATTACTAAGAAGTTTAGCACGTTGCCCCCCCCCCCCCCCCCCCCAATCAGGCATAGCAGAAGAGATTTTGTTTGTAAACGGGTTTGTGTGTAAGGAACATCAACTCTCGTCTAGCAGCGCCTTGGCGCTATTGATGAATCGAATGGATTGTTGAACAAGCAGGACTAAAGAAAAACATTACATTGAGAAAAAAAGGAAATAATTTTAACCACATAAAAAAAACAAAAAAACAATGGAATTAGCGGTGGAATATAAGATGGTCTGAGGTTGAACGGGCCGTGCCTCGCGTGGAAGACATTACTCTAAATGTTAACCAACCATGTTTCAGCACCACCGAAAAGGGGGTGGGGGGGGGGATACTGTAAAACTTCTTTCTGTAGTGCTGCTCAAATAATTCTGTTGAATATTGGCTTAACTTTGGCAGTTCTGATCTCCATTTTGATATCAATTGCTAGTTAACCAGCTCCAGCCACAGGACTCGCTGAACTTTCTGTTTGCTTTTTCTTTAAAGCGTATCACCTTTGTTAAAACAAATGTAATCAGTTACTTCGGCGTCTACGTAGGAATGAACAAGTGACATCGTTTTGGCTGGCATGGGACACACAATGAAGATAAATCAGGGACAGACAAAGCAATTAAAACACCGTGATTTATCTAGCGGGAACACCTCCAACTGGAAACATCTGGGAGTTACTTGCCACGCAGACCTCACTACATTCACATCCTGCCACAGAATGGATGGGGGAGGGAAGGCGGCGACTTTCATTATTTTAATAACATTTCTGGACATTATTACTGCTGACAAATATCATTTCCTGTGACCTATTTGCATATTGTGTTCGTTAATATATGTATTCGTCTTTTATATGTGTTCGTTATTATATACAGGGTGTTTTTAAAGTCGCAGTGCAGTGAATATTTCTAATATTCAGTAAATGACGTAATCATCATCTACGTACCACAATTTTGTAATCCACATTTATGAACAAACCGCTGCTTCCTTTACGGTTTTATTTACGTAAAGGACGGGCACTACGCTACTTTCACTGTCTCATTGCTTGAAGGAAATGGTGTTGACGATTGAAAACAGGGTATTTCTGGTTGAGCATGTCTTTCGTAATGGCGGTAAATATACGGATGAGGTCATTAGACAATTCGTGAGGAAATTTCCAGACTCACAAGTCCCTCACCGAAATTCTGTTACAAAATTGATCAAAAAGTTTCGTGAAACCGGTAGTGTGGTAGATGCATACCGATCTGGAAGACCTTCAATTTCACAAGACCAAATTATGGAACTCCAAGACAGAATTACAATGAGTCCAAATGCATCTTTAAACCACATGTCTCAACAGGTGCAAATATCTAAGAGTTCTGTTCACAAGGTTTTAAGAAGTGAACTACACTATCGTCCATACAAATTAACTGAAGTGTCTCAACTCCAAGAAAGAGATTATGAATCCCGTTTAAACTACTGCATGTGGTTTCAGAATTTTATTTATGAACATGGCGCTGCCATCCTTGACGTCACTTTTTTCACTGATGAGGCCTGGTTTCATTTATCCGGTTATGTGAACAGTCAGAACAATCGGCTGTGGAGCAGTGAAAACCCCCATGAATTTCATCAAGTGCCGCTTTACGATCAAAAAGTCGAGTGTGGTGCGCTATAAGTCGTATGCGGATAATAGGACCTATATTTTTTAATGAAACAATAAATGCAGAACGTTACCGTACTTTAATTCTGGAACCGTTCATAGCACACCTTACAGAACGGGAAATTATGGAATCCTGGTTTCAGCAGGATGGGGCAACAGCACACACAGCCACAACAACACTCAATTATTTAGAAAGCATATTTGCAAATCGCATTATTTCACGTGGAATCTGGCCTGCTCGTTCACCAGATCTAACACCCCCAGATTATTATCTGTGGGGGGCATTGAAGGGGAAAGTTTATGAAAATAATCCGCAGACAATTAATGACCTAAAGACTGAAGTAGTAGACAAGATTAAACAAACATCACCAGACATTATTCTGATATATATGGAAAGACGAATCACGACATGTCTTGAGGCCCGTGGTGGACATTTTCAACATATGCTTTAGGCACAACTTTATTGTGTTAATACCAACATTACCCATTATAAGCTCGCCGATAGCAGTCAAGTATATTTGAATAATACCATTTATTTTACAATTTGTGTGACGCATTAGTTAACCGCATTTCTGGTGACGTTTTTTCTTCCGAGAGTAGAAATTCACTGCACTGCGACTTTAAAAACACCCTGTATATTCGTCTTTTATATGTGTTCGTTATTATATATATTCGTCTTTTATATGTGTTCGTTATTATATGTATTCGTCTTTTATATGTGTTCGTTATTATATGTGTTCGTCTTTTATATGTGTTCGTCTTTTATATGTGTTCGTTATTATATGTGTTCGTCTTTTATATGTGTTCGTTATTATATTTGTTGATCTTTTATATGTGTTCGTCTTTTATATGTGTTCGTTATTATATGTATTCGTCTTTTATATGTGTTCGTCTTTTATATGTGTTCGTTATTATATTTGTTCATCTTTTATATGTGTTCGTCTTAACCCTTCATCGCTGAATGTGATCAGCTATATATTTAACGGAAGCACTTTGTTGTTGTGTCACTGTAGCAGTTTTTGAATTTATTTAGAAGACTGATTTATTATTATTTGCGTACTTTCATGTCACTTGTGGTTGTTCAAGCAGCGTGCAGTCATAGAAACATGTTCAATTGTCATACCGCAGAATTAAGGAAACATGTGCACAACCCTGCAATGATAGATGCCCAATCCGTCTTGGCAATGTAATTGACGATAGAACCAAAGTTAAACCTCCTTTCCCCCTCTCCTCATACTCCTTAATCTCTTTCATTAAACTGTTGTTTTGCTACATTCGCCAGCTTGATATCTCAAGGAAAGTCCTAAGGGGTTGAATGTTGCTTGAACATCACTTTCTCCTATTATCTA
Organism: Megaustenia siamemsis; assembly: GCA_032433765.1. Lineage (NCBI taxonomy): Eukaryota > Metazoa > Mollusca > Gastropoda > Stylommatophora > Ariophantidae > Megaustenia > Megaustenia siamemsis. The sequence continues at coordinate 7,589,079 of JAVIAB010000047.1, read as the reverse complement.
CACTGGCAGCCGTGTGTTTATGTGTCCTCCGCCATACAGGCAGATATTCTTCAACTCCAGAGGTACTCTCATATTTTTATCGTCGACAGTTTTTATCGTTTTGGGGTAGATTTTGTTGGCCTACTCTTGTCGATTTTCTCCTTTAACACGCAGAAGGCACACGGGATTTCTTGTTTTTCTAGGCGTTAGCCAATTAGATTTGTCTTCATCGAAACGAAGCGTCAAGCACAACTACTGGAACCTGTCCCTGTTGATTTCACGAGAGGAGCAGTGTAAAAGCGGGGCTTGTTAAACACGCGTCAGAGTTAGGATTTGTGACGAGCAGCTGACTTAACGCTAGTGATTAATTTGAGAGGTAGCAACTTATCGCCAGCTTTATGTGAGAAAGAGACCTGGTTAATTTGAGAGAAGCTTGCCAGAGACTGCCATTATGATATAAGCTGCCAACTTTAGGCGTCAGGTAAAACAGGCGGGGTTGATAATGAAGGATAAACCTTAATATAGAACAACTACTTTGTCAGATAAATACATTGGGTTGATAATACGTTCCTCGGAAGTTCCCCTCCATAACAGTATTCATTGATGATTATTGGTCTCCTGGAGAATATCCCATTTTTGAGTTAGGTAGAGAGAGCTGATATGAATGAAACTTGATATAGAGTATATCATTTATGAGGTAATTAGACGAGATTGATAGTTTACGAGAAATCAGTATGACTAAAGATCGATACAGGAGATAAATGGAGTGTGCTGATATGAGAAAAGATGAAGTAAAATCTGGTGTGTCAACATGAATAAAGCTTGGTACAGCCTGTCAACTTGACGAGCCATTGTGACCTGGCTCTATGAAAGCCAATGGCGACCAGGCTTGGCATGCCAGATTGTAAAACGAGGCATGTTTATTATTTTCTGCAGCAGGGCTCTGATGTTGGTGATTTAAGTTTCTATTATTTTCCTGCTGTCCTCACACTCTTACTAATGTTAACAATTGATCACATTCAACTGTTATCTTCTGTTTGTGTGGGCCATCAACGCTCTGTTTACAAGATAACACGCATTGTTGGGACCAGGAAGATGTACACTTTCTTCAATAATAGTTGCCAGTCTCCAGTGATAGTGATGACAGTTGCGGCTCTGGCTTGATAACGAATATCTGTGGTTGTGACTGCCACACGCTAGAATGTAGGTACTCCCACCACAGGCGACGACACTGATTGTTAGTACTGTAGGTAAAATATTCAGATCATTAGCAACACAACCCCCTCCCCCTGCTTACCAAGGAAACTCTCCTCTCAGAACGTGCCCGCCACTGACTGAGATATTATCGACGTATTTTCTATGCAAATATTAATCATATCACGCATGATTGATTGATTGAAATAAATCACCGCGGTAAGTACGCTACTTGTTCCTTCTCTCCTACCATTCTACTTGTTCCTTCTCTCCTACCATTCTACTTGTTCCTTCTCTCCTACCATTCTACTTGTTCTGTGCTTGTTTCCACAATGTCATCTCAGAATTACAATTCAGTGTCATGTACTCGTCCAAATAGTGATCACCAGTCCGGCCGAGCATGTCTCACCTGTCATATATTAATGCACTCACGTGAAGCTCATCTGTCAGTATCAAGCTAATGTGTCAATGTCAATCTGTCAGTGTCATGGTATCTTTTTCCAGCATTTTCTGAGTTCTGCTAAAAGTAAGGGCTTTTGTAGATGGATAATGAAGACTTTATATATTAGTGCAGTTCCAACGTGCTGCATATGTCGGGGATTTTGTTACACTCCCTGATAGGAAGAGATATTATGTTACACTCACTGATAGGAAGAGATATTATGCTACACTCACTGATAGGAAGAAATATTTTGTTACACTCACTGACAGGAAGAAATATTTTGTTACACTCACTGACAGGAAGAAATATTTTGTTACACTCCCTGATAGGAAGAGATATTTTGTTTCACTCCCTGATAGGAAGAGATATTTTGTTACATTCACTGACAGGAAGAGATATTTTGTTTCACTCCCTGATAGGAAGAGATATTTTGTTACATTCACTGACAGGAAGAGATATTTTGTTTCGCTCCCTGACAGAAAGAGATATTTTGTTTCACTTCCTGGTAGAAACAATTTTTTCCTACTCTGTGGATTGAACCTCCGCCCATCTTATTTGGTATCCATTCAACAGCCAGCCTCCATAGATATGCCTCTGTTGATTATTTTCAAAATATAACATCCTTCAGGGTTTGGGTGGTCTAGAGAGGCAAGACGTCGATCCCTGGACAAGAAGGTCTCGGGTTCGATTCCCACCACAGACGGTGGCAATTTGTCAAAAATCGAACCTTTCGCTTCTTCGTTGTCCTCCTGCCAACAGTCTCCGGGTTGTGAGATGTCTTCCCCTCTCTGAAAACAGCGAAAAATAGAAGGTCCCGTGTACACGCGCGCATGTTAAAGAACTCTGGCAGTTTAAAGTCGAAAAGAGTAAGCCAAAAATGACCGCTGTCCGGGGAAACAATTGTTAAGCAAACTACCATCCATGCCGAAGATGGATGAGTCGGGCCGAAAGGTGCAGATTTCCCGACTTTTCCGTAAATTAGCGACACACCGCATCTACGCTCTCTTAACGTGTGGACGCCAAGAGGAAGATACATCCATCGTAAACTATCCAGACAGCTTTTGTTTGTTGGGGACCTTTTCTTGTAGAGATGGCTGTTGAGGCCAACCTGCACTATAGAACCCTGCTACGTGTTGGCGTACGCCGATCACATAGAACGAACGAGTGGTTGATGTATGTGTTCTGACAGCGCCATGTCTCAATGATTTCACCATTTGTTCCTGCTTGGCAATGAGGCAGGCACTCAAAGGATATTTTTTGTGCCAAATGAGGAAAAGTTCTGCCAAATGGTTTCACGGTTCGTAATGGCGGATGCTGAAACATTCAGTGAAGGTGGCCATTTTTTGGGTAATAAGTTTGTCGACTCTCTCTCTATGATGCAGTCGGCGATGCACAAGTTAATTTTTATATTTCTTCTCAGACGACTACTCCTCTTTATAGTCCGTCCTTATAATCTCTGACCTGGACTTGTATTAGCGGTCTTTTATAAATAGTAGCGACGCAGTCTTTGACTGAGAGATGTTCACTAATAGATTTGGGGGTAACTTTTTTGCTTTATAATTTTAGTGTTGTCCCTAGGCACTGAATTTTGCGTGAATATCAATTTTTAAAAATATATTTTTCACACCGGCAGCCGTGTGCTCAGGTGTCCCCCACCATACAGGCAGATATTTTCCGTCTTCAGAGGTACTCATATTTTTTTTGTCATGAGTTTTAACGTTTTTGGGTATACTTTTTTTGTCCTGTTAATTTTGTCCGGACAGCGGTTATTTTGTGCCTACTCTTTTCGATTTCCAACTGCCAAGGGTTTTGTGCACACGGGACATCCTGCTCTCCGTTTTACGAGATGGCTAGACATCAGATCACTACCCAGAGATCATGGGAGGGTTAAGCCACGCATATATTTTCCACCGCCTGTGAACCTGGGACCTTCCTGTCCAAAGGCCAACGTTTACCTCTAGACCCTCCGTGGTCAGTAATGACGCTGTCTGTGACAGAGAGATGTTCCTAACTGGTAATCAGCCCTGGCTGTGGAGTTGTTCAATATTTAACATCACAGCCAGTCATGGCGCGGTGACGTCGAGTTGTTCATTAACAGACGACTGGCCGTCATATAAGAGGCGACTAATAACAGCACAGTGAGTAATGACGTCATGGTGGAGTAGTTGTGAGGTAAACGACGCAGCAGATGTTGTTAGATGAGAACGTGTGACGATTCTGCTATGTTCAATAACATGGAGACAATGCAGATAATATCGCACACACAGTGAAGCAATCAGCAAGTGCAGCACTAGACAGTAGGAATCAAATAAACCTGACGAGTGGGCTGAAGACAAGCACTTCTCTCGAGACCCACTTCCCCAGGGGGACTGGCAGTAATGGATTAAATCAGCAGCGTTGCGCGTGTTGTAGGTAATGAGAGGACGACACTTACCTGGGCTGCGTGAAGGCGGAACCCTCCCCCCTCCCGGCACATCCAGGTAGCGCAGAGATCCTGCCACTGTGTTCTTATGTCTAGTCAAGAAGTGTTCCTCTCACGCGTGCTACAATTTTGTTTGCTTTAGACTTTTTTTTCATTTTGATTTTGGTGAAAAAGGGGTGGGGGGGGGGATCTCATTTAATATTTCTCGTGGTAGAATTGAAAGTAAACTACTGGGTTAGCTAGCGTGTCCGCTTCACGACTCTGTGAACGCTATGTCGTTCTCTGGCACACGCTATTTAGAATCTAGACGAGCCGGATGTAAAAAATGGGTACATTTGGAGGTAGAGAAATTAGTAACTACTAAGCAGATCACAGACCACCTGAAATGTTGCGAGCGAGCTAGTAATGTGAGACCGCCTCCAGTAGGGCACATCATATGACAGCAACCTGTACCTTCCGTTGTGATAGGCCTGGGAAATGTGTGTGGTAAAGATAGCTATAGGGTTCGAGCCCAACACGGCTTCCGGGAACACCCAGCCTTAAATGGGTACCGGATTTTTTTCTGGGAAAGTAAAGCGGCACGGGCGTAATACCGACCACATTACCCCAAAAAATCATGCGCCGAAGGTCTGTAAAATTTATGGTCACTAACACCATATTCCCTTGGGGGCCTCGGTAGCCTAGTTGGGAAAACCACCCGACTGGACTACCGACGTTCGGACAACCCGTGTTCGATTCCCGCTGAGAGCAGTGTGAATTGTACTCGTGGTTGGGAAAAAAATACCCCAACGGTCGACCCAGCCGTTGGCAGAAATGGGTACCAGGGTATTGCCCGGGGAAGGTGAGGAATGTCACCTCGCATCTGAGTTTCGATGCTTGAGGCGATACTATACAGAAATCTCCGAACATTTCTGGATAGGCGGCCGAGCACATATGGGTGTAAACTCGCGTGCTAAGACGCCGGTTCAAGTCTCGTACTTGACCTTTACCTTACCATATTCCCTATACGCCACTTGGCGTGACGGGGGCTCTTTACTTTTTTACTTAAACAGATCACAGGCCACCTGAAATGTTGAGAGCGAGCTAGTAATGTGAGACCGCCTCCAGTAGGGCACATCATATGACGACAGCCTGTACCTTCCGTTGCGATAGACCTGGGAAATGTGTGTGGTAAAGATAGCTATACGTCGATAGACTATTTTTTAATTGCGGATAACAAAAATAGAGGACATCACAAGACAGGTCTTCTCGACATCAGGAAGGAAGACAACATAGCCGTGTACAAATGATGGAATAGCTGGTCGCTCACCACCACGACCACGACGAGCCTGAAGAAGGTTAGTCCGCCGTAGTTGCAACAAAGTGCGTCCGTAGTTTTGGTTGAAACCGTTGCTGTTTATATTTTTTAGACATTTAAACAAATGTCTTCAACAAATCGTTCTGGTTCTCGCCCCTTTGGCGGCGGCTTTGCCAATTGCCAATTGATGTTATAGCGTTTCTTTGATGTTGTCTTTCCGCTTTACTCTAAGTCCGCCTCTTGCTTATCTCTTTTTAATACACGTGCATTATTAGCTAAGGAATCACACGGCATTCTTTCTAGATAGGTGAACCTGTTAATTTGTTGTTTCTGTACCTAGCCTAGGAATCACATGACATTTTGTCTAGATGTGCAGCCTGTTTATTTGTTGTTTCTTGATATAGCATAGAATTGGTTCAGTGCCTCCTCTTTCTCTTATATCATTTCTGATTACCTTTTCTGGTCACTCCAGGCGCCTTTATCAAACATGTCATCTCTGTGGTAGCAAGTTTCTTTTTTCTTCTATGCTGTCACATTTGACCCATGATTGGCTTTGATAGAGCAACTTGGAAATGACATACTCTGTGTGTACGATGTTTCTTGGTGCAGGTATTTCTTTGTGTTGATGTTCTATAGGTGATAGCTGACCCAATATTTGGTTTACCTTGTTGGGGTCAAATGTCTCTCCGATTCTCTTCCCCCCCCCCCGAAATAAATACACGAACGTTACAATTTGATACTGTTTTAAGAACTTAATGCATCTTTTTTCTATGATTCTATAATGTACTGTATCTCCTTGATGCATGGGTAGCACGTGCATTCCCGTGTACAGTACACACCAATGACAAGTTTATCCGTCCCTCTCTTTGTTTTCAATTACTAGTCGTCTTTAGCTCTGTGAGAGTTTAATAACACCAAGTCGTCACCAGCACGTCAATCATGTCAAATAAATAATAAGGGGATTGAATTGTTAAACGTATGAGACTAGACGAACGATACACATCACGACTGTAGATACCGGTCAAGTTATACCAGTGGAACATCAATTCAAGAGAAAAACACACTATAATATTAACATTACTGTTTTTTTTTCCTATAATTAAAATACGATACTGTCACGGCTATTTGATTGTGATATTTTAGTAGTCTTTAGAGTATTTCTATTCTGAACTTGAGTATAATTCTAGTACATTAACAATGATCGCAGGGGACGCTATAAGTTTAACTTGTGGAACATTTATGGTTCAATTATGATTATTTTACATCAGAAAGGCTTACATTTGTCAAACTTTGAAATATTTATTCTCATAAACCTTTTTGGTCTAAAATATCAACAACATACAAATTTGCTATTCTAGGATATTCATATTTTTGTCCGGTGTCCCAATGATGAAACTCTCCAATCTAATAGCAATATCAAGAATGATGGGAATGTAGCTCCATCGGGACAACTTCAATCGTAAATATAGCAATGTTTCTGTGATTAGAACTAAAATACTCCCTTGATATAAAAGCCAACAGCTGTGGTCGAGGTCATTAAAAGTAGGAGTGTATTGTGACACAGACTAGGGGAGTCAGCCATGTACAACTTCCGGTCCACGAGCCCAGATCGGTTCTCGTACCTCTTTTGTTCTCTCCCCCTCAAACTGAATGGACTTGAATATAATGAAACAGAGTTGGAACAATTATTACCACCATCTTGTTGATTTCTTGTTGATTGCTCTACAATAGTTCAATGTGTATTCTGAAACTGTCTCGCATGACCCGATGTTATCCACACAAACATAAGCCTCTCTAGTTATTCGCCTCATTTTCTTTCTTTTTTTTTTTTTAATTTCGTCCTGTTAAGGATTTCTTCATTAGACAAGAAAACAGAACAGAGAATTGAAGCCTTTGAAATGTTGATATATAGAAGAATAGGTAGAATTGGGTGGAAAGAAAACAAATCAAACGATGAAGTCTTAAAACAACTAAAAATGGAAAGAGAACTACTAAATACAATTCAAACAAGATAAATGCGATTTTTGGGCCATGTTAAAAGACACAACAGCCTACTACAAGTAATCTGGGGGGGGGGGGGGATACAAGGTAAAAGAAGGCAGAGGCAGACCAAGACTAACATGGATGAGTAACATCTAAAGATGGACAAGTCAGCCTATGACAACCTGCACCATCAAAGCAAGAGGCAGAGCAGAATGGCGCTCCATGGTAGCCAGCCTTCGTTGCGGAGATGGCACTCGATGATGACGATGAAGGATTGCTAACATTGAACTCGATCCCAGGCATATTCGAGTGTTCCTGACGAGAACTAACGGTCTGGATTTAGAGGACCGTCTCACAAAGTCACGTGCTGATTTATATTAAGTTGCTCTCAGTTTATTTATTCTTCGCTTTGTTAATCTTCTCGTTAAAATTATGAGGTCACACATAGAGCCCGACAAAGTAGCCACCCTCTAGGGAAACGACAAAGTGTCTCCATTGTGCACACACCATGGCCATACTTCTCAGGGTAACCCCCAGGTCTGGGGTTGTCACGGTTCATTGTTGCCATAGATTGTCCTTGACCCTCGATACTTTTTACCTTTCAACTGACGTCAGCAGCTTGCCACCTCTTGTTTGTGAATCCTTTCCCAGACCTATCCAGCTCCTATTTCTTCCAGAGCTTGTACATTGTATCACAAATGTTCTTGAAATAAATTGTTGTTGGTAACAGATCGGTGTGTTATCTCATGAAAGTAACATTCCTCATTCCGCTGCTGCTCGACTTCAAGTCTTATAGACGAGTGTAGCACAGCTTGGGTAGTAGATGCACTTTGATGTTGTCTTGTCCAAGCACCCCATTGACCCGCATCTTGAACGTAAATATATTCTAAACCAATCACCAGAAATTGACCCCGAACCACCATGAATTTCCACCCCCCACACCGAAATCTTAGCTCCCAGACACTACAATAACTAGGAGTTGAACATAGACTATCTCAGGAGCTCTAGTTTTAGCACAACCCCCCCCCCCCCCCCCGCCGAAATCTTAACTCTAGTTTTAGCACAACGCACATACACACACACGAATAACCCGCAACCATCTCATTAACCTGGACTCGGTCTGTCACCGAAGTATTGAGTCTGTTCTCCAGAGCCAAGCAACACATCTATGGACATTATATGAGCACAGTACTTATCGAAGTGAAGCTATTCTAGAACTTTGATGTGATGAGATATAACTAACTAGGAATTATGGAGAAAACTAAGGGACATGTAGAATCTTGTTGTTTCCTGACATTTCAGATGAGCGTAGACTGGCAGATGACGAGAAGCCGCTGTATGTTCAGCTGAACTGGGGGAATGATGTTCGTGAGGGCCGGTTCCTTCTGAGGAATGAAGACCACCCAACTGTTAGGGTAAGTTAACCAAGTCTTCTCCATTTATTCATCTTCTATACTGTTGTGTAATTGTTTCATCATTAATTGTGTGTTAGGCGCCTTATCCTCGTCCCCGAGTAGATGCGACCCACTGGTCTTAAATGGCAAACCATCTAGCAGAAGGTCAACTCCGATTATATTGCTTTTACTACTACTTTTACTGCTGCTACTACTACAACTACTGCTACTGTTGTGTACTGTCTTGTGTCTTGTTTTATCGTTTTACGTTAGCTGTTTAGCTTTAATCAATTTAGTTGTCCAAGCATTAATTTGTTCATGATTAGGTGTGAAGACATATGTCAGTGACTCATAGTTGAATGATTGTGAAGACATATGTCAGTGACTCATAGTTGATTGATTGTGAAGACATATGTCAGTGACTCATAGTTGATTGATTGTGAAGACATATATCAGTGACTCACAGTTGACCGATTGTGCCAGAGTCGGTAGACCATAACTATTCAGATCCTACACCGCTTCACGACACCCCCCCCCTACCCCCCCCCCCCCCCCCCCCCATTTTCTCCGTATTTGACTAACCAATTTGTTCAAAGAGAATCAGTTTCGAGCTGGACGGGCAACCTTGTACTTAACAAATATCCTGAAGACAGACGTGTTGCTCTAAATGACGCGTGAGGCCTGACATAACGCATATACGCCTACTTAACGTCCTTGGAAGTACGGACAATACAGAGGAATAGTCATCGAATGAACGCACCAGAAGAGGACGAGATTATTGTCTTTAAGGTTTATCGTTAAATGATAACGCGTTCTACCCAACCAATCTATAAAAATGGGTACCTGGCTTGAAGAGTTCTGGAAGCCAACTATAGCAGCTTGAAAACAACATTGACCACATTTCTAGAGCGTTTCACTGGAACCACGCCCCTATTTGATCTCTACCGCGTGTTCTAATAAATGACATAACGTTTAATGAGGAGAGCAGGTGGCAGAATGGATTGGGCCTGACGTTTTCCAACCAGGTGGATGTTTGATTCCTGGTAGGATCAACACGTTTCTTTCTATTTGGGTGTGGTAGAAGGGGGAGAATACACAGCCAACTGTATCGAAGATGACCCGCGGGCGGAAAATACAATCGGAAAACATCCCAACCGGCGTGACGTTTTCAGCTATAGTCGGTTGACGTCAATCTTCCCACAACCGCCGCTTCTGGCAAAACTGAAAACGTCACGCTAGTTGGGGCGTTTTCATATTTTATTTTCGGCGCATGGGCCTTTTATAAAGTTGGCTGTGGAAAATAACAACTACGTTTGGATAATGTACGCCGCAGGCAACTGCAGTGGGGTTTCCAATCCTTTACGTTACAGGTGACTGCAGTGGGATTTCTTGTCCTCACAAATACATGCGCCCCCCCCCCCCACTCGGCAAAACACAGAAAGCGGGATAAATAGACTGAAATGCTGTACAAGTGGGTAGACCTACTGTAAGGTTATTGTGAAAATCTTCTTATGCAAGAAGAAAGGCGAACGCTGAAGCTGGAATTCTGTTTGAGAAATGTCTTTCATGTTATGAATCGAACGCTGAAGCTGCAACAACTGCTACAGAATCTCACTGTTAAACATGAGAAACCCTTGTCTTCGAGTTATGTGAAGTACTTTGCAGAAATTGAAAGAGTGAATCTGGAGGACAAAGCGCCTGACAGCAGCAGAGCTAGAAGCTGCTAGCGAATCATAGCTGATGACGTGCCAGGATCGGTGAACCAGAATCATCAAGACCCAACTCCACCTCTTCGTGGTGCCTCTAGTAACAGATTAACCAGTCTAGTCTGGCAAAGAGAGTAGGGATTCAGATGGTAGGCAACCTGGTACTGAAAAATACCAGAATTAAGTCGGATGTCTAGGGCCGAAAGGCAGATCACATAAACCACTGCAAATCACAATACAACGTAATGTCCTTTTAAGAGTGGCTGATAAGTGGCGTATTCCTTTAGTCATCGGATGAACAAAATGAGCGAGTGTACCCCGAGTCATGTGTGACTTCTGTACTGGACGGTCCATTATTGATACGATTTTCTCAATATGTCAGATACAAGAAAAATGCCACAAGCACCGGATAGGTAGCTTTCATAGATCTTATAGAGACACTTAAAATGCAATAAATATAGAAGAGCATTGGAAATGAGGCAAGTATATATGGATGGAGACATGAGAAGAAACCCGGGGAAAACGTCAGAATAGAGGATCGATGAGAGCAGAGACCATGGAGAAAATTAAAGAAAGGAAGAGTATAAAAGCAGACATAAGTAAAAGCAAAGCTAGAAGTACCAAAGCCAAGACACAGGAAACTTGCACAGAGGTGAACAAAGAAGGAAGAAGATGCATTAAAAGGGAGGAAGTATATCGATGGATTAGTTAAAGAGGCAGAGGAGGCCCATACAAAGGGAATAAACAAGAACTGTACAACAGCACAAAGAAATTATGTGGAACATAGAAACAGATCAATGCCTTCATTAAAGATTGGGAAGGAAAGAGTGTTTAGTCATATAAGGGAACAAATGAAGAGATGGAATGAGCACTGAAGAACTCGTGAACAGACCCGGCTCAAATAATCCTCCAGATATACTACCAGCAGTGGAAGAGTTGCATGTTAACTGTGGGAAGGCAAGCTAGGAAGAAATAATGAAAGCCATCATCATCATGTGCCATACCGGTTGGCGTAGGTGATCATGTCCCTCCACAATCTTCTATCTACAGTGCATCGTATCAGTTCTGTTGTTGACTGTTTTCCATGCCATGACACCAAGCTATCCAGTATTTTCTCTCTTTGTCGTCCGCGATCTCTCTTTCCTTTTATTTTGCCAGTTGTAACCAAGTATTACAACTTTCCTCTTCTCATGACGTGTCCGAAAAATGTTGATTGCTTCTTTCTGATGTTTGTTCAGAGCTCCCTTTTTGTGTTGGCCTCTTTGAGAACTTCCTCATTGGTCTTTTTAGCTGTCCAGGGAACTTTCAACATTCTTCTGAGAAATCCCATTTCTGTGGCCTCTAATCGTCTTTTCATTTGGAAAGCCATCAAGCTATTAAAAAATGGTAAAGCCACAGGACCAGATGAAATTCCTTTGGAAGCCATCAAAGCAGATATTAACACCTCTACCAAGATGTTACATAATCTATTAGATAAAATTTGGGAGAGGGAAGAAATACCTAAAGACTGGAAAGAAAGTTATGTGATCAAACTACCAAAGAAAGGAAGTTTACAGGAGTGCCCAAATTATAGGGGAATTATGCTACTATCAGTGCCAGGAAAATATTAAGCAGAATAATTCTGGAGAGACTAAAAGGGGCAATAGATAAACATTTGAAAGATGAACAAGCAGGTTTTAGCAAGAACAGACCATGTGCTGATCAAACAACTCATTATCAAAGCCATACCGGTTGGCGTAGACGATCATGTCCCTCCACAATCTTCTATCTACAGTGCATCGTATCAGTTCTATTGTTGACTGTTTTCCATGCCATGACACCAAGCTATCCAGTATTTTCTCTCTTTGTCCTCCGCGACAAACAACTACCCTATGTTTAATAGTTGAACAAAGTTTAGAACTAAAGTCCCCGCCTTATTTGGATCCATAGATTACGAAAAGGCATTTGATAGTTTAGACAGAGGAAGGCTTTGGAAGTTGCTGAGTCATTACGGAATCCCCATAAGGTTTATTAACCTGATAAAAACAATGTATGAAGGAATGAAATGTAGTGTGGTGCATGAAGGACAGCTTACAGAAGCATTTGAAATAAGTACAGGAGTAAGACAGGGATGCCTTCTGTCTCCATTTTCTTTCTACTGGCCATAGATTGGATTATGAAAATAACTTAGAACAACAGAAATGGAATCCATTGGTCACTGATCAAGCAAGTTAATGATTTAGACTTTGCTGACAGCTCTCGTGTCACATAATCTTCAACAGATGCAAGATAAAATGAGCATACTTGATGAGAAATCACGATAACCGGGATTGAAAATAAATAGAGATAAGACCAGTTCCTAGTCTCTAGCGACTTCGCCAGAGGTGAAACCTGGCGAAAGCAAAAAAAAAAAACCCACTTATTTGGCTAGACAGTTCAATAGAAATTGTATAAGAAACCAGACCATTAGGTCACAGGGACATAACAATGAATGAAAACAAATAAGGTTAATAAACAAGACAAGACATAGTGGGTGTCCTTATTTTGTTGTGAACATAAATGTTTGTTGCTGGTTGGTTTAAGTTGATATGATGACGTTTCAGGATCCTGCCCTTGGCTTTGATAAGTCCGTCCTGCTACAGGATCAGGGTGGCTTCAAGAGAAAACTCTCCAAGAGGGAGAAGAAGGAGATCAAGAAAAGGGAAAGAGGGAAGGAAAACGTGAACGGCGATGAAAGTGTAGCGAACAAGTATACGAGGAGGCGCCAGAGTCGAGCTTCACAAGGAGCATCTCTAACCCGGAGGCGGTGATGAGGAGGAGGCGGCAGCAGAAACTTGAGAAGAAATTAGCACAGATGAATTCAACTGAGGGAGGAGGAGCAGACAGTGGTAAGTTGTGTATATTTGGGCTGGTTCCTCTTGCTCTTGTGAGTTCCTTACTTGTCATTTTGTGTTCATTTACTGATTGTTCTTTTGTGTTATTTTTAATTCATTAGTCTTTTTTGTCCTGTTGTGTGTTTTTCGCTCTTGTGAGTTCCTTACTTGTCATTTTGTGTTCATTTACTGATTGTTCTTTTGTGTTATTTTTAATTCATTAGTCTTTTTTGTCCTGTTGTGTGTTTCATAAGTATATGGATATAATGTCGTGTTGTGTTATCATGAGTCTGTGAATAGATTGTCCTGTTGTGTTATCCTAAGTCTGGGAGTAGGTTCCCCTGTGGTGTTATCATAAGTCTGGGAGGACTGATAATTTCAGAACTATCCTCAACCACACCAGGTTGTATTAACCAAGTGCTTGACAGAAAGATAGATAGAGATACCTTTGTCGATTATTTAGTACTTGGTGAATGAGTTAACTTTGCTGACTTGCTTTGCAGAACTACACTGCCTACTAGCTCAGTTACTGTGAAGTCTTTCATGATTTTTAAATGTAATAAATCTTTTATATTCTAATTGTTCTCGTGTGTTTATGAGAAAACATTGATTTTATAAGGACAAAAGGAGACATATTTATTTTAGTTTGTGAAAGATAAAGGCAATAGAGGTTAAATCCATGACATGTTAGCAGATCTTATTTGTGAGGCATACACACTTGGACCATTCATTGCAAACGGAAGCGTAAAAAGAATTCTTGAATTTCGTTCGTTCGCTTTCGCCAGCTTTGACCTCTGACGAAGTCCCACCCACTCAATTTTGTGGGACTGAATTTTGCGTGTAAAGTCTGTTTTATCCTTTAAGACGCGATTTTCTCAGAAGTATTTTTTCCTGTTACATTAGAATAGACTTTGAGTTCCGTGATTGAAGAAGCCATGAAACAAAACGTGTTAAGATAATTGTTGCCAAAATGAAACCAATTGTGGCATGTCTCCTCCAAGTGTTTGTCCAACTTTGCTCGGAGTTTTGTGTAACGTGTGTTCTGTGTGATATATGTCTGCATTTGTTTGTTGGATAGTGGGTTTGTTGTTTGTTTGTTAGTGGGTTGGTTGTTTGTTTGATAGTGGGTTTGTTGTTTGTTTGTTAGTGGGTTTGTTGGTTGTTTGACAGTGGGTTTGTTGTTTGTTTGATATTGGGTATGTTGCTTGTTTGATAGTGGGTTTGTTGTTTGTTTGATAGTGGGTTTGTTGTTTGTTGATAGTGGGTTTGTTGTTTGTTTGATAGCTGGTTTGTTGTTTGTTTGATAGTGGGTTTGTTGTTTGTTTGATAGTGGGTTTGTTGTTTGTTTGATAGCTGATTTGTTGTTTGTTTGATAGTGGGTTTGTTGTTTGTTTGATAGCTGGTTTGTTGTTTGTTTGATAGCTGGTTTGTTGTTTGTTTGATAGTGGGTTTGTTGTTTATTTGATAGCTGGTTTGTTGTTTATTTGATAGTGGGTTTGTTGTTTATTTGATAGCTGGTTTGTTGTTTGTTTGATAGCTGGTTTGTTGTTTATTTGATAGGTGGTTTGTTGTTTATTTGATAGGTGGTTTGTTGTTTATTTGATAGCTGGTTTGTTGTTTATTTGATAGCGGTTTGTTGTTTGTTTGATAGTGGGTTTGTTGTTTTTTTTGATAGTGGGTTTGTTGTTTGTTTGATAGTGGGTTTGTTGTTTTTTTGATAGTGGGTTTGTTGTTTGTTTGATAGTGGGTTTGTTGTTTGTTTGATAGTGGGTTTGTTGTTTGTTTGATAGTGGGTTTGTTGTTTATTTGATAGCTGATTTGTTGTTTGTTTGATAGTGGGTTTGTTGTTTGTTTGATAATGGGTTTGTTGCTTGTTTGATAGCTGGTTTGTTGTTTGTTGATAGTGGGTTTGTTGTTTGTTGATAGTGGGTTTGTTGTTTGTTTGATAGTGGGTTTGTTGTGTGTTTGATAGCTGGTTTGTTGTTTGTTTGATAGTGAGTTTGTTGTTGTTTGATAGCTGGTTTGTTGTTTGTTTGATAGCGGGTTTGTTTGCTTGTTTGTTGACACTCTGAGGAGTACTTAACCGTGTCGTCCCCTAAAAGGCCGGCTAATGCATGTGATGCTGTTCTATAATGTTGTTTACATAACCCTGCGGTATTAACACCCTTTGTCCGACACTTGTGAAGTCCGCATTGTTTGTATTTTTGAACGGGTTTACCATCCATTTTGGACCGCAATTTTTTGGACCAGCTTGTAGGTGAAGTGTAAAGAGAAATGGTATCTGTCAGCTCTGAATCACTTAGGATGACGCCATTAACTATCCATCGCTAACTCCTATCTGCTCATTCATTGTTCAGCACATAAAATAAGCATAAAAGAAAACAACTAATAGAAAGATAACAGTCTTCTTCACGTTGTAGTTTGTCTGTCTTTCTATTAGTTGAGCTACTCCCTACCATTGTATGTTTATTGTATATGTTCTCAGCAGCTATACTCGCGGCCCTGCATAGCATTTAATATTGTGTATATTTGATATTGCAGTGATCTCTGCAATATGTGCCATTTTGGCACGCAAGGTTTCTGTTTTTGAGATTGTGGTTCTGCCCTATGTGCCGTCTTCGGCTCGAAAGGATAATAGATAAATAGATAGTTGTGCTTATCTCCATTATGTAACATACAAGCTAGTTCCTCAGTGGAGTTAGAAGTCTTCTTCTTATGTCAACTCTCCTACAGTTTCTAGTTGCATGTATTGATATATTATTACTTCAACCGACTATTCTACTAGTGGCTGGCACGTCAGAAATTGTAGACCGCGTCCTCTGACAAATGCCGGTATCAGCAAACGTTTCAACAAGAGCTTCTATTCTCTGATAAATGCAGATATATGCAGGTGTTGCTAAATATAACCTGTGCTAAAATATAACCTGTGCTAAAATAAACACCGCGCCGCGCCGTCAGCGAGTTTTCTTACGTGAAACTGGGCTAGGCAACAATCGTCTTTCGAAAACCTTCGTACTTCTAGTGCGGGGGTTCTTAGCATGGGGACCGTGCTTCTTCCCATACTTGGGTCGGTGCTTCTTCCCATACTGGGGACCGTCCTTTTTCCCATACTGCCAATACTTTGGTCTGTGCTTCTTCCATACTGGGGACCGTGCCTCTTCCCATACTGGGAACCGTGCCTCTTCCAATACTAGGGTCGGTGCTTCTTCCCAAATTGAGATCGGTGCTTCTTCCCAAACTGGGATCGGTGCTTCTTCCCATAATGGGGGACCGTGCTTCATCCCATACTGGGGACCGTGCTTCATCCCAAACTGGGGACCGTGCTTCATCCCATACTGGGGACCGTGCTTCATCCCAAACTGGGGACCGTGCTTCATCCCATACTGGGGACCGTGCTTCATCCCATACTGGGGACCGTGCTTCATCCCATACTGGGCCCGTGCTTCATCCCAAACTGGGGACCGTGCTTCATCCCATACTGGGGTCCGTGCTTCATCCCATACTGAGGACCGTGCTTCATCCCAAACTGGGAACCGTGCTTCATCCCAAACTGGGGACCGTGCTTCATCCCATACTGGGGACCGTGCTTCATCCCATACTGGGGACCGTGCTTCATCCCATACTGGGGACCGTGCATCATCCCATACTGGGGACCGTGCTTCATCCCATACTGGGGACCGTGCTTCATCCCAAACTGGGAACGGTGCTTCTTCCCAAACTGGGGTCGGTATTTCTTCCCAAACTGGGGTCGGTATTTCTTCCAAGCTGGGAACGGTGCTTCTTCCCAAACTGGGTCGGTGCTTCTTCTCCCAAACTGAGGTCGGTGCTTCTTCTTCCCAAACTGGGGTCTGTGCTTCTTCCAAAACTTGGCCGGTGCTTCTTCACATACTGGGGTCGGTGTTTCTTCCCATACTGGGATCGGTGCTTCTTCCCATACTGAGGTCGGTGCTTCTTCTTCCCAAACGGGTCGGTGCTTCTTCTTCCAAAACTTGGCCGGTGCTTCTTCCCAAACTGAGGTCGGTGCTTCTTCTTCCATACTGGGGTCGGTGCTTCTTCCCTTACTGGGGTCGGTGCTTCCTCTTCCCATACTGGGGTCGGTGCTTCTTCTTCCCATACTGGGGTCGGTGCTTCTTCTTCCCATACTGAGGTCGGTGCTTCTTCTTCACATACTGAGGTCGGTGCTTCTTCATCACATACTGAGGTCGGTGCTTCTTCTTCCCAAACTGGGTCGGTGCTTTTTCTTCCATACTGAGGTCGGTGCTTCTTCTTCCCAAACAGGGGTCGGTGCTTTTTCTTCCCATACTGAGGTCGGTGCTTCTTTTTCCCAAACTGAGGTCGGTGATTCTTCTTCCAAAACTGGGGTCGGTGCTTTTTCTTCCCAAACTGAGGTCGGTGCTTCTTCTTCCCAAACTGAGGTCGGTGCTTCTTCTTCCTAAACTGAGGTCGGTGCTTCTTTTTCCCATACTGAGGTCGGTGCTTCTTCTTCCCATACTGAGGTCGGTGCTTCTTCTTCCCAAACTGAGGTCGGTGCTTCTTCTTCCAAAACTGGGGTCTGTGCTTCTTCTTCCCAAACTGAGGCCGGTGCTTCTTCTTCCCATACTGCGGTCGGTGCTTCTTCCCAAACTGGGGTCGGTGCTTCTTCTTCCCATACTGAGGTCGGTGCTTCTTCTTCCAAAACTGGGGTCTGTGCTTCTTCTTCCCAAACTGAGGCCGGTGCTTCTTCTTCCCATACTGCGGTCGGTGCTTCTTCCCAAACTGGGGTCGGTGCTTCTTCTTCCCATACTGAGGTCGGTGCTTCTTCTTCCCATACTGCGATCGGTGCTTCTTCCCAAACTGGGGTCGGTGCTTCTTCTTCCCATAAGAGGTCGGTGCTTCTTCTTCCCATACTGCGGTCGGTGCTTCTTCCCAAACTGGGGTCGGTGCTTCTTCCCATACTGAGGTCGGTGCTTCTTCTTCCCAAACTGAGGTCGGTGCTTCTTCTTCCCAAACTGAGGTCTGTGCTTCTTCTTCCCATACTGGGGTCGGTGCTTCTTCTTCCCATACCGCGATCGGTGCTTCTTCCCAAACTGGGGTCGGTGCTTCTTCTTCCCATAAGAGGTCGGTGCTTCTTCTTCCATGCTGCTGTAGGTGCCTATTCCCAAAGTGGGGTCGGTGCTTCTTCTTCCAAAACTGAGGTCGATGCTTCTTCTTCCCATACTGAGGTCAGTCTCTTCTTCTTCCAAAACTGGGGTCTGTGCTTCTTTCCAAATTGGGGTCGGTGCTTCTTCTTCCCAAACTGAGGTCGGTGCTTCTTCTTCCCAAACTGAGGTCGGGTTCTTCTTCCCAAACTGAGGTCGGTGCTTCTTCTTCCCAAACTGAGGTCGGTGCTTCTTCTTCCCAAACTGAGGTCGGTGCTTCTTCTTCCCAAACTGAGGTCGGTGCTTCTTCTTCCCAAACTGAGGTCGGTGATTCTTCTTCCCATACTGGGGTCGGTGATTCTTCTTCCCAAACTGAGGTCGGTGCTTCTTCCCAAACTGAGGTCGGTGCTTCTTCCCAAACTGAGGTCGGTGCTTCTTCCCAAACTGAGGTCGGTGCTTTTTCTTCCCAAACTGAGGTCGGTGCTTCTTCCAAACTGAGGTCGGTGCTTCTTCCTAATCTGAGGTCAGTGCTTCTTCCCAAACTGAGGTCGGTGCTTCTTCTTCCCAAACTGAGGTCGGTGCTTCTTCCCAAACTGAGGTCGGTGCTTCTTCCCAAACTGAGGTCGGTGCTTTTTCTTCCCAAACTGAGGTCGGTGCTTTTCTTCCCAAACTGAGGTCGGTGCTTCTTCTTCCCAAACTGAGGTCGGTGATTCTTCTTCCCATACTGGGGTCGGTGATTCTTCTTCCCAAACTGAGGTCTGTGCTTCTTCTTCCCATACTGGGGTCGGTGCTTCTTCCCATACTGGGGTCGGTGCTTCTTCCCATACTGGGGTCGGTGCTTCTTCTCCCATACTGGGATCGTTGCTACTTCTTCCCATACTGAGGTCGGTGCTTCTTCCTCCCAAACTGGGGTCTGTGTTTCTTCTTCCCAAACTGGGGTCGGTGCTTCTTTCCAGACTGGAGTCGGTGATTCTTCTTCCTAAACTGGGGTCGGTGATTCTTGCCATACTGGGGTCGGCACAGGTCCATGAATTTGGATGAGAATATATTTCATTGTTTCTCTCACAACCAAGACTACTTCTAATACCCTTAACTGTACTTGTACATCAAGAGCTACGTATTTTCTTGTTGGCTAGTAACTATCATGTGTATTGTTGTAGACATATCGTTTGCCAATATGTTAATCTTGGCCTAATTATTACATCAGCCGACCCCTTGAATTGACCAGTCCAGTGCATTGGTCGTAATTATTGCACAGCTAAACTAGGGCGGCAAACCAAATTAGTTCAGATTTGAGCAGACAATGTTTGTTATAGGCACATACATCTTTTTATGAAGACGTTGTGAGCGCTCATTCGGGTCTATTCTTTGTCCGTGTTTTCTTTTCTTTGAAAATTGTTCAGAGCGCTGTAAAAATATCAGTATTCCTGTGTGGTTTATGTTCATCAAAATAAACTTCTGTGATTCACCAGACGAAGCAATTGTTCCTCCCGTAGGTTTAAATCAGGCTGCCAAGAAAGATGTGTCATTATGATGACAACTATGTTTATAGAGTCGCCAGTCTAACACACGGGCAGTCTTTGTTGGTGTACATAGCACACTGATGAGTGAATCTTTGTTCACAGATCTTGCTGAAGTGATTTTCGTTGGAATTCCTCCTATTGGCATTGTTGTGCAACTTTCTTTCAAAACATTTTGAACAACAACAAAAACCAGCCAGAAGAAATAGGTATTGGTATGTTAGTTGTTAGTAAACTCTTGGCGGAGTATTCGTGCTAGAAGCATTGTTTTACAATAACTCTACAATAACTCTTAGGGGTGTGTTAATGAAGATGAGTTTGGGCTAGGGGAATAGTATGTGAAGGGAGGAGGGGTGATAAGGCTTATGAAGTGATAATTTAAAAAGAAGCATAGGCGGCATCAATGGAATGAGTTGAAGACTATCACAGAAATAAGAGAACTGACAAAGCTTCCAAAAATAGCATCTATATAATATTAAGAGAAGAAGGAGGTCACAAGTTGGCCGTCTGATGAGAAGAGACAACAAGAATCTCAAAGCAGGCCCAAAAATAGGAACCCGAGGGTATAAGAACAAGAGGCCGACCTAGAGAAACACTAAAAAGAACATTAAAATGAAAGACAACAACAGCAGGCTCGTCGAGACTGAGCAAATCGCCCAGAACAGAGCCGTGTGGTGAGACATAAGGTAGGTCTTGTGCAAGGTCGGACACATGAGTCTAGAATTTCTGTCCGATGTGCGGTCTTCTGCTCGAAACAACAATATACAGATGAGCAGCAGCAGGTCCTCTCAGGTTGAAGTCAATCTCTCTTCTAGAGAACTATTATTGACATGTTATAGAACTACCTCTACACTTTGTAACGAGCAAGCTGTTCGAACTACTTTACGTAAGAGACTGACGACCTTTGAGACTGCCATTGGATATATTGGGGTCGATTCTTAGTTAACTAAAGTACACAAGCACTTGCAGTCAGGTATGTGACTGTACCCTTAAGGGCCGACATGTGACCTCTGTCCCAGCAGACAAATTGATGTCCCAGTCGGTGGTTATCTGAGCCACTTTCCATTGTTGGACATGTAGGTCCTAACAGATGCCCTTCTTATCTGGCAACAATGGTATGAGGGCACCTTGGCTGGTTTATGAGTTCGGATTGCCACGGATCTTGAAACAGAGCTGATTCCGTCATTAGAGCAACAACTGATAATATCACTTTCTTTTGTATTTTTATTAGTTCTTTGATATTGTAATTGTTTGTCTATATATGTTATATGCTTCCCATTTGTACTTTTACACATGTTTGTCTCCGTGGTTCTTTTATGATGTAGGCAATAAGCGTGTTTGTTTGCAAGTGAATGTGTTGTCTGTATGTGCTCCATCTTGTTGATGAGGTTCTGGTACAAATGATATTCTTGTCACTACCACACATATAGCCGATATCGTTGGCATGTCTGTTTGACTATAATCAATACTAATGTTTGTTTGAAAGTCTATGATGTTTGTATTTTTATGTAGCCGTAGTATAATTTTAGTAAAATCGCTTTTCTTATGTGATGCATATATATGAGGAGCTATCGGAAAGTATACAGACTGTGCCTAGACAAAAAGTATAGGTTATATCTGTATAGGTTATATATGTACAGGTTATATCTTTACAGGTTAGGTTATATCTGTACAGGTTATGTCTATACAGGTTGTCTTTACAGGTTGTCTTTACAGGTTATATCGGTACAGGTTATGTCTATACAGGTTATGTCTTTACAGGTTATATCGGTACAGGTTATGTCTATACAGGTTATGTCTATACAGGTTATGTCTATACAGGTTATATCTGTACATGTTATATCTGTACAGGTTATGTCTGTATCGGTGTGTGTATCCGGCTGTCGACTTTAGAAATGATTAGACGTTATATTTGTGAAGCGTTTGTGATTATAGAACCGTGTTTTGTGTTCTTGTTGTAATGAAGAGTGAATCGATCTGGATCATCTACCTACAGAATTGGTTCCATATATTGTGTTGATAGTATCCGAGCAATAGTGAGATTGCATCATACAAGCATGCTCCTAATTGTCCAGTTATCATGGTTCCATATATTGTGTTGATAGTATCCGAGCAATAGTGAGATTGCATCATACAAGCATGCTCCTAATTGTCCAGTTATCATGGTTCCATATATTGTGTTGATAGTATCCGAGCAATAGTGAGATTGCATCATACAAGCATGCTCCTAATTGTCCAGTTATCATGGTTCCATATATTGTGTTGATAGTATCCGAGCAATAGTGAGATTGCATCATACAAGCATGCTCCTAATTGTCCAGTTATCATGGTTCCATATATTGTGTTGATAGTATCCGAGCAATAGTGATATTGCATCATACAAGCATGCTCCTAATTGTCCAGTTATCATTATCCTATTGAGAACATGAAGAGAAAACAATTTCGTCCACTCCAAGAGCGATTAATGATGGGCTTCATATTGTTTCAGTGTTACGATAACCCCTTCATGTCACGATGACCCTGTGGTATCTTTAATCTGCAGTGAAAGAACAACCCCGTCATTACACTGTCAAGCTCTCAACTTAATATTTTTGATGGACTGTTCAGTTTTTTTCTTTCTTTTTACCTCCATGCCCGCTTCTTGCTCTCTCTCTCTGTGTGTGTCTCATTCCACTCCCTCCAATTCTCCATTCCCTTCAGTCCTCCACTCTCCCACCACCAGTACCATTTTCACTCTACAATACGTTTGTATAATAACTTCACTAGGTAACTGTATCCAACCTTCGACATCTTTCTTCTGGCCCTAGTTTATGACAAGTTGTCCACCCCTGCTCTAGTATATGTGACACTGGTCTTCTGAGGGTCACATTGTCAAGGCCATTCATTGACAGAAGGGAGAGTAGCGTAGGCCATAAATAACCCATCCTTTAGAAGATGGACACAACGTTTGATAGCTTCTGTCCCCTGACAGTGTCTGCTATTTGATTTGGGGAGAGCACAACATTGACCAAGGTTGTCGCATTGTGTTTACACACGGAACCAGCTCGTGCATGAGATGTCGCTGGCTGGCTATAAAGCGCTGTTTACAATTAACTTCTTTATTCCGCCAGATATCAGATATTTAGAAGAATGCATATCAACGTGACAACACTCGTATTGATGTTATTTCTGTGTGAAGGTAGCAGATGTTCCGTTTTTGTGTGTTGATGAGTAGGGTAGTTGCGAAAACTGCACCATGTTCATCGCTAGGATTCTTAACAAAAAAATCTCATCTAGCGTTGTTTGTCTCTTGATTGAGCCTCATCTAACGTTGTTTGTCTCTTGATTGAGCCTCATCTAACGTTGTTTGTCTCTATTGATTGAGCCTCATCTAACGTTGTTTGTCTCTATTGATTGAGCCTCATCTAACGTTGTTTGTCTCTATTGATTGAGCCTCATCTAACGTTGTTTGTCTCTATTGATTGAGCCTCATCTAACGTTGTTTGTCTCTATTGATTGAGCCTCATCTAACGTTGTTTGTCTCTATTGATTGAGCCTCATCTAACGTTGTTTGTCTCTATTGATTGAGCCTCATCTAACGTTGTTTGTCTCTATTGATTGAGCCTCATCTAACGTTGTTTGTCTCTATTGATTGAGCCTCATCTAACGTTGTTTGTCTCTATTGATTGAGCCTCATCTAACGTTGTTTGTCTCTATTGATTGAGCACTTGTTAGAGAACAAACGCGCGTTCAGGAATCAAAGAGATGGTAGGTCCTTGACGCTATGGGAGCAGCGGCACTCGGAAAATTATGTCTTCTCCTCGCCATGGAAAGTTCAATGCCAATAATCGTGGAAGATTTTACCGGGTGGTTTGCATGACATGGGAATCAATCGTGGAAGATTTAACCATATGGTTGCATAACATTAGAATCAATCTTGGAAGATTTAACCACATGACAGCATGACATTAGAATTGATCTAGGAAGATTTAACCACACGACAGCATAACATGGGAATCAATTGTGGAATATTTAACCGTGTGGTTGCATAACATTAGAATAAATCTTGGAAGATTTAACCACACGACAACATAACATTAGAATCAATCTTGGAAGATTTAACCACGCGACAGCATGACATTAGAATCAATCTTGGAAGATTTAACCACACGACAGCATAACATTAGAATCAATCTTGGAAGATTTAACCACGCGACAGCATGACGTAAGAATCAATCTTGGAAGATTTAACCACACGACAGCATGACTTTAGAATCCATCTTGGAAGATTTAACCACACGACAGCATGACGTTATAATCCATCTTGGAAGATTTAACCACACTACAGCATGATATGGGAATCAATTGTGGAATATGTAACCAGGTGATTGCATGACGTGGGAATCAATCATGACAAGTTAGCCAGTAAACACGAGAAGCCATGTATGTCGGAATGTTGTGCGATCTCATGAAGGGTTGTGATTACGTTTGTGAGGAAGGAGTCATAGGTCGGCTGTAGTAACCATTGATTGTGTTGACAGTCAGGCATTGTTACCTTGGCTTTGGTTTCAATATGCCAGTTGATATTGCGATCGGTTTTTCTATGGAACATCATGTCGACATCCCTGTCGACAGTATCAGTTTTATATGCTGAATCGTGTGCTATAACTATGGAAAGGGGGGGGGGGAGAGATTTAAAAACGTGTCCAATATTTCTCTTTCCCCCTTCCAGTATCTCACACTTTATCTCTCTTACACACCCACCAACAAACCCACATGTAACCTGAAGTATTTGTTGAGATCTGTCACGCTTTAATCGAATTCTAACCGCATGGTCCCATAAAATCAGGTCAAGTATACACATTCATTCAGATACACATTTCAATTATCTCCAACAATAGCAGCTTCTTTCACTCTCACTTGCTGTCTTCCCCACTCCACACCTGCCACCGGAATTCTGTCCACACAATTACACACAACAATTCGTCACCAGCAAGGATTTACCAATACCCCCCGGCCAGGCTAGTCACAACTTCCTCCCTGTGTTGTACGTCCAACAAGTGGCGCTATTGTAGTAGTCACGCCCCTGACGGCGTTGTTGTGGATATCCGTTAGCAGGAACGCTTTGATGTCCCACACAATGAGCCTGTAGCAGGCCGGCTGTGTGTTCGAACTTGACACGTGCTTTTGTTGCCATCTTGGTGGACTCCTCAAGTAGCACAGTTATCGAACAAAAGCCAATGTAGGCAAACTACCGCTGTTGCTAAATAAGAGCATCACACTAAGTAGTAAGTTCCTCTTTAGGCCAGAGACGTCACACACAGCATAAATCACAACTCCCCAAGTCTACTCACAGCAAGGTCTTGTTGACGTTGTGTTCTTCTGAAGCCTATATATAGTAAGGGTTTCAGCAGCATCCGATGTTTTACCATGTGCTAGCTTGTTAAGCCAAGTCTCCGACCCACTGTCCGTAGCGAACATGAAAAAAAAAAACAAACCCTCCATTTTGAAACTGTGCCGGCAAAAAAGAAAAACATACATAATACACAGCTGTTTGTCACTAATACCGTAGTTGATTTTGCTATTTTTTTTTAATAGATAAAATAAAATCAATGTAGCAAACATCAAAAGAGTTCATACCACCATTGAGGAAAAATTCAAGATAGAAATGCAAAAAAAAAAAAAAAAAAGTCAAAGCTATATACTAACAAAACTGAAGAATTAACAGGAATAAAAACGCAATCAATAACTGGGTGTTTAAGATCACAAGAAGGAGAATTGTTCATTAAATAAGAAAGCGTAACGGAACGATGGACAGAATACATTAAAGATCTTTATGATTATTAACGAACAGAAGTAAATAAGAAATATAATAGGGAGGACAAAAATACTCAGAGAAGAAGTGGAAGACGCCTTGGGTAATATGAAAGCAGGCAAAGCTGGTCCAGATAATATAACTAAAGAAGAGATTGAAGCCATGGGTGATTTTGGAATATAAATAATAACAAAAATATTGAATGATCTCTACAACACCGGATATATACCAGACGACACGCTCAAATCAATATTCATAGCCCTACCAAAGAAATCGGGTGCGATTGAATGCGATGATCATCGCACAATAAGCCTTATGAATCATATGACTAAGATATTACTAAGAATCATCATGCGAAGAGTGCGAAACAAAATCAGTCCAGAAATTAGCGATGAACAGGGTGATTTTGTTAGAGATAAAGGAACAAGCAATGCCATTTATATCATAAGATCTTTAGTAGAAAGAGCCATAGAGGTGGAAACAGATCTATACCCTTGTTTCATAGATTACACCAAGGCATTTGACAAAGTAAAGCACCAAGAAATAATCAAAATTTTAGAAAGCATAAACGTAGACAGCAAAGATCTAAGAATAATAAAGAACATGTACTGGCAACAAACAGCGGCCATAAGAACTGGAAACCAATTGGGAATGTTTCAACAAATAAAACAGGGTGTTAGACAAGGTTGTGTGCTGTCACCAAATTTGTTTAATATTTATATTGAGATTATTTTAAGATCCATAAGGGACATACCTGGAATAACAATTGGAGGTCATAATATAAATAATCTAAGGTATGCTGATGATACAGTCTTAATCGCTAAGAGTGAAAATAACAATAAAAAAAAAAGTAAAGTACCCCCGTCACGCCAAGTGGCGTATAGGGAATATGGTGTTAGTGACCATAATTTTTACAGACCTTCGGCGCATGATTTTTGTGGTAATGTGGTCGGTATTACGCCCATGCCGCTTTACTTTCCCAGAAAAAAAATCCGTACCCATTTAAGGCTGGGTGAACCCGGACCCGTCGGTTGTGATTGGACCCTACCTCTTGTCATTTGTATTCCAGTTCACTAACCACTGACTGAGCTAAGAGTGAAAATGAGTTACAAGAAATGTTGACATTATAGTGAAAGAAAGCAAAAATAAAGGACTCAGCCTTAATAGCAAAAAGACAGAGGTAATGGTAACAACAAAGAAAAAGACATCACCTCCGTGCAAAATAAAGACAAGTGGAACAATATTAAAACAGGTAAATGAATTTAAATATTGGGAACTTTGTTAACCTCAGACGGAAGATGTACAAAAGAGGTGAGATGCAGAATGGCTCAGGCAAAAGCAGCTTTCCAAAAAATGAGGAAGATACTATGCAATCCATTTATGTCAATAGTAACAAGAAAAAGAGTTCTTAAATGTTATATAGAGCCAGTCTTACCATATGGACGCGAATCATGGACAATAGGATAACAGACAAAATCACTGGAGTCTGTAGAAATGTGGTTTTACAGAAGAATGTTGAGAATACCATGGACAGCTAAGAAGAGTAATGAAGATGTTCTGAGAGAGGTCAAAGCAAAAAGAGAGCTAATTTCCAATTTTAGGAAGAAACAATCATCATTTTTTTGGCCATGTAATGAGAAGAGAACAACTGGAATATATTGTAACAACTGGAAAAATGTGCTTCTAATATTAGTGCTTCTAATATTCCATCGACCCATCTTTTTTCGTGGTCGACCCTTGGGTCTGGCGTTCTCACAACGTTTGTTGAAGGCTCTTTGTTCTTTCTGCCTTGTCACGCGGCCAAACCATGTTATCTGTTGTTTCCTTATATATTCTTTAGCGGGGGCTATTCCTAGCTTTTTCTCAGTTCTTCATTTCTGATCTTATCTCTCAGACTGTTTCGAATTATGCGGGAAGAATGTTTGAGAATACAAAACATGGACAGCTAAGATGAGTAATGAAAACGTTCTGAAAGAGACCAAAACAAAAAGAGAGCTAATTTCCAATATTAGGAAGAAACAAACAGTCATTATTTTTGGCCATGTAGTGAGAAGAGAACAACTGGAATATATTGTAGCAAGTGGGAAATTTTAGGGACAAAGAGATAGAGGGAAGCAAAGAGAAAAGATACCAGACAGCTTAAGAGAATGGCTTGGTTGAAGGTCAACAGCAGAAATGATAAATAACAGATCGAAAGT
This sequence comes from Megaustenia siamemsis, assembly GCA_032433765.1. Lineage (NCBI taxonomy): Eukaryota > Metazoa > Mollusca > Gastropoda > Stylommatophora > Ariophantidae > Megaustenia > Megaustenia siamemsis. The sequence goes on along the minus strand of JAVIAB010000047.1, from coordinate 7,561,181 downwards.
TGTGGAAAGACATGATCACCTACCCCAGTCGGCGTAGTACTTGATGATGTCGAGATAAAACACACGTTTCTCCTATTCAAAGAGATGACAAACAAAAGTCTAGGTTTTTTATGGTGAATGCTAAAGAGAAGAAATGACTAACCAAGAACGATAACTGCTATGTTTTGCCCCCAATAATATTTTGTTAGCGGGCACGTTAAATAACAACATTCTAGCTGTGAAAGAACATCCAATCGACATTGAAGACATGAGTTACAAACGCGTACCAAGTAGGATTGTTAACGAATGAAAGGATGTGTGGCGCCTTTTTTGTTGTTGTCGTGGAGATTGATGTCTTAATTGTAACGGTCCTTGTTTTGGAGTTTGTCAGTTACTTACCTTCGCGAACTCATTGAACTAGGAACTAGGTACCTGTCATTTCTAAAGCTGGGTCTAGTTAGTAGTCAAGCTATGATCGAACTTCTTTTCACTCCATCGCTAGGCCAGCGCCTAACCACTCACGTTACTGATTACGCTCTCTGCTTTCACCTTGAAACAAAAAATAACAACAAACCAATCAGTGGTAAGTAATCGAAGGCGGCACTAAAGACGCATATTTCATTTATTGACATGTTTGGTTTGGCCAGGAATTGTTCTCACTGTAGCCTATCGATCCCACAAGTCAGTGGAGGCTCGAGTGACGTATTTATGTGACAAAATGTGTACAAAAGTTTCAGCTAAATGACAGGTCGTCCTGATTGACGACATGCCTGGGTGCGGGTGTGTGTTGCCAACATGGCCTCGTTTTGAATAAAAGGTATTTGTGTTGCCAACCACTTGAACAAACCTGGCCGCTATCGGATCAGTTTCTAGACATGACTTTAAGTCATCTAGTATTGTACTACGTGCTTATCTGCCAACATAAACCTGGGAAATAATCGAAGAAGCAGTGTTTTTATCGCTACTAGCACAGGCTTATTTACGCTTTAACTAGCCTCGTCTAATAGTGTGTTCGTCAGATTGTGACTACTGACAGGTCGTTGACTTCATGAGACAAATAATAATAAAGGAATATTAATATGGAGGGAAACTTCCGAGGCGATAGATCGAGGAATCATTTCAGGGGAAGATGTGTATTTACAACACTCGGAAAAAAAATATCACAAATGATCAACAGAAAAGAACAATATACAGTCCAAAGCAAGATCGAACCAGTACTTCTCTACACAGCGCCTTGCCACGAGAAACAAACGCTAGAGCACACGGCCAGCTACGCTACTTAAAAAAAAGAAGATATAATTGGCGATGTCTTTCGTGCATCTTTCTTGGGGGCCTCGGTAGCCTAGTTGGGAAAACCACCGACTGGACTACCGACGTTCGGACAACCCGTGTTCGATTCCCGCTGGGAGCAGTGTGAATTGTACTCGTGGTTGGGAAAAAAAAAATATCCCCACGGTCGACCCAGCCGTTGGCAGCAATGGGTACCAGGGTCTTACCCTGGGAGGGTGAGGAATGTTGCCTCGCACTTGATTTTAAAAACTTGAGGCGACACTATACAGAGATCCCCGAACATTTCTTGATAGGCGGCCGAGCACATATGGGTGGAAACTCGCGTGCTAAGACGCCGGTTCAAGTCTCGTACTTTACCTTTCCTTTACCTTTCTTGCATGTATGCTGGAAACCACTATTCGTGCTGTTTCCACCATTAAGTGTTTGTCTGCTACACAAGTATTCAGCCCTACCCTATCAGGAAGATACTTGTCTTATTAGGAAAATACAGATATACAATTTATTCCCGAGATGTCTTCGTTAACCTTATGTTATAGTCATGAGTATACATGCGTGAAAGACATCGACAGTGGTAGCCATCTTTTTAGATAGTTTAGTTGGCCGTGTGGTCTTGCGTTTGTTTCTCGTGGCACGGCGCGGTGTCCAGGAGTACCGCTGGATCGATCCCACTTCCGGCTGTCTATTGTTCTTTGCTTCTTTCTGCTGTTGATTATTTGCGATGTTTTTTCCCCCGAGTGTTGTAAACATAGCCCTTCCCCTGAAATGATTCGTTGACTTCATACAGTCTCCTCGTTGAATTTTGACTAACGGGGTATCTCCTCGGCGCCCACAGGCTGACTAACATGTAGCAAAGCAAGCCCTCATGTGGGAAACAACAGGTAAGAGGAAAAGAGGCCGACCCAGAGAGGCACTGAGAACATTGATCAGAGAGGCAAGAGCAACAGGAATCGGCTCCCTCAATGAAATAGAGTTGCTTGTACAGAACAGAGACCAATGGTGAGATTTGATAAAATATCCTTTACAAGGATTGAAAACTGCTAGAATAAAAATTTAGATAAGAGAAAGAGTATCAGTGTCTACGCCCTATGGGCCGGCTACGGCTCGAAAGGTCAATAGATAGATAGATAGAACGTGTAGCACCTTGGTGCGGCGTCCACACTGTGATTGATTGCCTAAAACTGTGTCTATATGTCTTGTTGCTGTATATATTTAATTTCACCTGGCACCTATATTGTGTCTATATGTGTTGTTGCTATGAAAGCTATGGTCTCTGGAGCACCTAGAATTCTGGGATTGCTGCTGACCTTACTATCATTGTTTCGTCGGCATCTTGTATTTGAGGTGTTCTCCGCCTGTAGCGTCCACATCGACACCTGTACGTAGTAACACACTACAATACGAGGCTTTTGTAAGCTATGGGAATAAGCGAGTTCAGTTTAGAACGGTCAGCTTTTGTTTGTCTTCCCTCCCACAGAAGCTTGAATGTGTGTGCGTGCGTGTGAGGCAGGGTGGATGACGCTAGTGCTAGACAATTTCGTGCACACTACGACTGTTACATGTTAATGGGACTGGAACTAAAATTCAGCTTTTTAGCGCAAACAGCAGCCGTGTGATATATTTGCTGTGTGGTTGAGAGAAATAGCTACGTGTATAATTGTATAGGTGAAGTTTGTACCAGTTGGAGGAATGAATAGTGCTCGTTGAAAGGATGTAGGAGAAGCAATCTTGTCACGTCGCGTACATGTCAGGAATAACGAGAAGACGTGCTCGTCAGTTCAACAGCCGGTGGTATCCCGTGTGAACTAGGCCGCGATAGAGCCAGTGACGTAACAATGGCACGTGACACACACACACACACACATCTTTTATCTCTCTCCCAAGTTATTCTATTAGTTTGGTACAAACTATACAGCATGTTGATCCTTGAGCCCTAAACACCCACCAGATTTATCACGCAAGAGGCTATATATATTAAAACGCAAGAGAAAAACCGACTTCCAATAAGGCGTGATCTGGTATTACATCAACAAATGTGGATACAATCTAACTCAGCAAATCATTTCACACAAAGTCAGAAATATAGTCGAGAACTAAAGGAAATCACTTCCACTAACACCTAAATGGCAATAACGGTCCATATAACCTGAAATACTCAGTCTGAGGTTGAACAGATCGTACCCTGCTAATCACAGTTGTTTATTACTGATACTTTAGTTGAGCTGCTCTTGTGTGTCTTTCAGAAAAGATAACACAAACACACCTTCCTTCTAGTATACATTCACAAGTGAATAGAAGAAGTTCTATTTCCAAATTAGAACAACTTTTGCGGATAGAAATGGAAATTCTACACCAGAAACTCTCAGATTTACCAATCTTTGATCGTTTTGTTACTTCCATTAACCGCTATTAAATATCATTGTGGTATAAATATTGACTTCAACCTCTTACTTTTTGTGTGTGTGGTGTCACTAATTAAAACCACCCCCATCAAATATTAACTGTAAGCATAAGGAGAATGCTCTAGACTCAGGACATCTTCCTCCACTAAAGAAGCAACAGTTCCAAGATTAGAACTAAATGGCCACTTTGAGGTGGTGAAAACAAACAGCTGTGCACTGAGCAGGCAAAAACAGAATGAACGAATTGTATATCATCATCGTGTGGCCATAACCATATCTACTTGGGTGATCTTATTTTTGTTTGTCCATGTAATGATAAAGTAACAGCCGATGGGAGTATGTTGTGGCAGGTGGGAGATTCGAGAGAAGAAGGAAACAGAAAAGATAGGCATTTGAAATGGGTTGTTAGGAAGTCAACAATATGATGGTAAACAGCTATGGCGATAGAACGTTCTACAGAGACGTGTGCCAGCAGGCACGGCACTTGAAGATGTTAGGGAAATGATTGTGACTTCATGGAGCAGCACACATAGAGAACTGCGTGTGTCAGCAGGAACGGCACTTGAAGATGTTAGGGAAATGATTGTGACTTCATGGAGCAGCACACCTAGAGAACTGAGTGTGCCAGCAGGCACGGCACGTGAAGATGTTAGGGAAATGATTGTGACTTCATGGAGCGGCACACCTAGACAACTGCGTGTGCCAGCAGGCACGGCACTTGAAGATGTTAGGGAAATGATTGTGACTTCATGGAGCAGCACACATAGAGAACTGCGTTTGCCAGCAGGAACGGCACGTGAAGATGTTAGGGAAATGATTGTGACTTCATGGAGCAGCACACCTAGAGAACTGAGTGTGCCAGCAGGCACGGCACGTGAAGATGTTAGGGAAATGATTGTGACTTCATGGAGCAGCACACCTAGACAACTGCGTGTGCCAGCAGGCACGGCACTTGAAGATGTTAGGGAAATGATTGTGACTACATGGAGCAGCACACATAGAGAACTGCGTTTGCCAGCAGGAACGGCACGTGAAGATGTTAGGGAAATGATTGTGACTTCATGGAGCAGCACACCTAGACAACTGCGTGTGCCAGCAGGCACGGCACTTGAAGATGTTAGGGAAATGATTGTGACTTCATGGAGCAGCACACCTAGAGAACTACGTGTGCCAGCAGGCACGGCACTTGAAGATGTTAGGGAAATGATTGTGACTTCATGGAGCAGCACACCTAGACAACTGCGTGTGCCAGCAGGCACGGCACTTGAAGATGTTAGGGAAATGATTGTGACTTCATGGAGCAGCACACCTAGACAACTGCGTGTGCCAGCAGGCACGGCACTTGAAGATGTTAGGGAAATGATTGTGACTTCATGGAGCAGCACACCTAGACAACTGCGTGTGCCAGCAGGCACGGCACTTGAAGATGTTAGGGAAATGATTGTGACTTCATGGAGCAGCACACCTAGACAACTGCGTGTGCAGCAGGCACGGCACTTGAAGATGTTAGGAAATGATTGTGACTTCATGGAGCAGCACACATAGAGAACTGCGTTTGCCAGCAGGAACGGCACGTGAAGATGTTAGGGAAATGATTGTGACTTCATGGAGCAGCACACATAGAGAACTGAGTGTGCCAGCAGGCACGGCACGTGAAGATGTTAGGGAAATGATTGTGACTTCATGGAGCAGCACACATAGAGAACTGCGTGTGTCAGCAGGAACGGCACTTGAAGATGTTAGGGAAATGATTGTGACTTCATGGAGCAGCACACCTAGAGAACTGAGTGTGCCAGCAGGCACGGCACGTGAAGATGTTAGGGAAATGATTGTGACTTCATGGAGCGGCACACCTAGACAACTGCGTGTGCCAGCAGGCACGGCACTTGAAGATGTTAGGGAAATGATTGTGACTTCATGGAGCAGCACACATAGAGAACTGCGTTTGCCAGCAGGAACGGCACGTGAAGATGTTAGGGAAATGATTGTGACTTCATGGAGCAGCACACCTAGAGAACTGAGTGTGCCAGCAGGCACGGCACGTGAAGATGTTAGGGAAATGATTGTGACTTCATGGAGCAGCACACCTAGACAACTGCGTGTGCCAGCAGGCACGGCACTGAAGATGTTAGGGAAATGATTGTGACTACATGGAGCAGCACACATAGAGAACTGCGTTTGCCAGCAGGAACGGCACGTGAAGATGTTAGGGAAATGATTGTGACTTCATGGAGCAGCACACCTAGACAACTGCGTGTGCCAGCAGGCACGGCACTTGAAGATGTTAGGGAAATGATTGTGACTTCATGGAGCAGCACACCTAGAGAACTACGTGTGCCAGCAGGCACGGCACTTGAAGATGTTAGGGAAATGATTGTGACTTCATGGAGCAGCACACCTAGACAACTGCGTGTGCCAGCAGGCACGGCACTTGAAGATGTTAGGGAAATGATTGTGACTTCATGGAGCAGCACACCTAGACAACTGCGTGTGCCAGCAGGCACGGCACTTGAAGATGTTAGGGAAATGATTGTGACTTCATGGAGCAGCACACCTAGACAACTGCGTGTGCCAGCAGGCACGGCACTTGAAGATGTTAGGGAAATGATTGTGACTTCATGGAGCAGCACACCTAGACAACTGCGTGTGCCAGCAGGCACGGCACTTGAAGATGTTAGGGAAATGATTGTGACTTCATGGAGCAGCACACATAGAGAACTGCGTTTGCCAGCAGGAACGGCACGTGAAGATGTTAGGGAAATGATTGTGACTTCATGGAGCAGCACACATAGAGAACTGAGTGTGCCAGCAGGCACGGCACGTGAAGATGTTAGGGAAATGATTGTGACTTCATGGAGCAGCACACCTAGAGAACTGCTAGGCTGGACAGCAGCTGTACATTTTTGTCTGATTGGCCATAGAGAAGGTCAAAGGTAAGCACATCCCGTTGTGTGAGAGAGTAAAAGGAAAGAAGGTTAAAGAAATTTGGAATGCATCCTTTTTGAATGGAACAAGGAGTCAGTGATTCCAGCACAACGATGGGAACTCAAGATGAGAAATGTAAGTTTTCATCTACGTTCGTGCACTCACGGCTTCCCATAGGTGCACTATGCTGGAACGTAATTAACAGTAAGAAACATCAACTCTGCCATATCACGTTGTTTGCTGACACTTTCGACGGAGGAAGTGCTCCTTTTCCCTCTCAGATTCTCTCTCTGTCTCAGCTTTTCTCTCTCAGCTTTTCTCTCTCAGCTTTTCTCTCTCAGTTTTTCTCACTCTCAGCTTCTCTCTCTCTCTCAGTTTTTCTCTCAGCTTCTCTCTCACAGCTTTTCTCTCTCAGTTTATCTATCTCACAGTTTTTCTCTCTCAGCTTTTCTCTCTCACAGCTTATCTCTCTCACATCTTTTCTCTCACTGCTTTTCTCTCTCAGAGCTTTTCTCTCTCAGCTTTTCTCTCTCTCAGCTTTTCTTTCTCAGCTTTTCTTTCCTCCAATGTTAAAGACAACTCATTAGAAACGTTTGGTTTCTAATAAAGTCAATGGGGCACGGCAGCTGCCATGGCACTTGTTGATATAATAGTCACCAGCGATGTGCTAGATCCAATGAGTAGCAGAACCAGGGCACCGCCCTGTTCGTGACCCACGGTGGTCTCAACGTATAACAGGAGCCGATGGCTGAAGTAGAAAGTAGTAGAGGCAGTGACATTCAGACCGGCAGTGGAAACCATCACATCTCTCTGGGTCTACAGACTGGTCTGTGCGCTCCGAGGCAGCAAGATGGAAGCTGAAAACACAACCTTTGACGTGTGGATGTACCAAAGAAGTGGACACATATTGGGTAAAAAATATCCAATAAAAGCACTGCGTGTTAAGTGAAGAAATGGATGGTTGTCTCCATACATAACCACTGCCTGAGTAGGGGGACGTTATTGGCAATCGTAGAGATTTCCTAGCATGTTTGTGTGTCCTCGAGATTCATTTTATTATCATCATTATTTAAGCCGTAGTAATGGTAGTGATCGTAGTGGTAGTAGTGATGGTAGTGGTAGTAGTGATGGTAGTAGTAGTAGTGATGGTAGTTGTAGTAGTGATGGTAGTAGTTGTAGTGGTAGTAGTAATGGTGGTAGTAGTGGTGGTGATGGTAGTGATAGTAGTGATGTTAGTGGTAGTAGTAGTGATGGTAGTGGTAGTAGTTGTAGTGGTAGTGGTGGTAGTAGTAGTGATGGTAGGGGTAGTAGTTGTGGTAGTCGTAATGGTGGTAGTGGTGGTAGTAGTAGTGATGGTAGTGGTAGTGGTGGTAGTGGTAGTGATGGTAGTAGTAGTAGTGGAAGTAGTAGTGGTAGTGGTAGTAGTAGTAATAGTGGTAATGGTAGTAGTAGAAGTAGTAGTGGTAGTGGTGGTAGTAGTAATAGTGGTAATGGTAGTAGTGATAGTTGTAGTGGTAGTGGTGGTAGTAGTAATAGTGGTAATGGTAGTAGTAGTAGTAGTGGTAGTAGTGGTAGTAATAGTAGTGGTGGTAGTAGTAGTAGTTGTAGTGGCAGTAGTGGTAGTAGTAGTAGTAGTGGTAGTGGTGGTAGTGATGGTAGTAATAGTAGTAGTTGTAGTGGCAGTGGTAGTGGTAGTAGTGGTGGTAGTGGTGGTAGTAGTGATGGTATTAAAGGTAGTAGTAGTAGTAGTAATAGTAGTAGTAGCGGTAGTGGTAGTGGTAGTGGTAGTATTATTGGTCGTTTCAAAATATTTTGAAGGTGTTTAAAATTCCATATCTCTGCAACCAATTGATTGATAATGCTGAAATTTTGCATATGGTCTTGTGATTTTTGGTCCCAAGAAGTACATTCATTTCCTCACCAACAAACGTATAGTTTAAATATTCTTTATTTGAAGTATACAAATTTAAGGCATTTTGGTCAAACCATATATTTGGAGGAATTACCGCTTCATATGAGTGAGCACCCACGGACTTGTCATCTTGAACGTAATGCGCGCCAATTTCCCTGTTTTAAGCACTAAAAAACACATAAAACGCGTCATAGTTATAATTTTATATCGGTGCATCCCATTTCCTGTCGTTTTGTTGTGATTTATGTGCAACGGCGTATCCTAATTATTGGGTAATTTCGTTAAATTTGTGATCTGTTAGTCAATGGGTATAAAAGTAAAGTTCCTTACATTGCAATCAGTGGCAATAAAGGTGTATAAATATTTTTGCATAGAAGCTAAGCGTGGAAAACTGTATCGAAGCATCTCAAAGCCAGAAAAGAGAACTATTCACGCATTGGGTATAAGCAAACGCTTTTTCAAACAAGTGCTTAAAGCTAACGGAGTGTCCAGTTCAATCAAGACTAGGACGCTAGGAAGAAAGAAAGTAGTAGATAGTTTTGACAAGGAAGTGATTAGAAGAGCAATTTGTAAAATGTTCGATTCCAAAGAAACTGTGACTTTAAGAAAACTGAAAATTCGACTGAGAGCAGAAAATGACATTGTTGTGTCGAAAACAACATTATGGAGAACTGTTAGAAGCATCGGTTTTACGTTTAGAAAGTACGATAGTGGTAGAAATGTCATCTGCGAGAAGCCGCACTTAGTTTCTATGAGGAGTAAATATTTACGTGAAGTACGGGAAATGCGTAACCAAGGTTATGATATTGTATTTCTAGATGAATCTGGGATAAATTCTCACCACACAAGTGCCAAGGAATGGCAGTTATCAGATGGAAGTATTAAAAGATGTGTACCCACTGGAAAAGGACAGCGTATTATAATGGCACATGCAGGCAGCCGAAAAGAAGGGTTGGTGAAAAATGCAGAGAACTTATATTCACCTCTAATTATACTGACAACAGGGACTATCACACCGAGATGAATGGCCATATATTTAGAGAGTGGATTGAAAATACTCTTCTTCCAATTCTAGACAGACCATCCTGTCTGGTAATGGACAACGCGTCGTACCACAACGCTGTGGCAGAAGAAGACAAAATTCCCACATCTACCAGTACAAAAGATGTTATAAAGATTTGGCTAAGAAAGGAAGGAATTCCGTTTAACGAGGGATTTTTGAAACCTGAATTACTGTCACTTGTTAAGAAATCGCAAAAGACCAAAGTATTCCAAATAGACAAAATCATTCAACAGCATGGTCATACGTGCTTGAGACTGCCCCCTTATCATCCACAATTAAACCCCATTGAACTCGTTTGGGCAAAAATTAAAGGGCAGGTGGCAGCTGAGAATACAAGTTTTAAACTATGCGATATAAAAGGACTGACATATGCTGCTCTATCACAGATTGACAAAGATTTTTGGTGCAAATGTGAAGATCATGTCTTAAAAGAAGAAAATGACTATTGGAAAAAAGATGGACTATCGTTCGTTCAGCCCAGATTAGTAATCAATATGTTAGACTCCTCTGATTCAGAATAAATGAAATAATAATGGACGTTTTTATATGTCCGCATGATCAATCTTTAGCTAAAGTTGATAACGTTTTGAAAATGTAAAGATTCTTGATATGTGTACTGCAGGCATGCAAAGAAACTAAATCACTTTCATATGTCTTGTTTACGTAAAATAATGAAAGTCACATGGAAAGACATAAAACGAACAATGTAGCTCTTTACAGTGAAGAGGATCCCGTGCTTACATCGGACTCTTTAGTCACATGCGTACCCATAAACAATAGCTTTGCTTGATATGTCATGCTCGTTATCGCTCGCAACGGATAATTAATTTTTTTAAATGTATTCTTTGTTGTATATTGTTTAAATAGTTTTCATTAATGGAACTGTTTATACGCTGATTTGTTTTAGACCGTCTGTAAAAGCTATAACATTGACATTCTCATAGTATTTTAAAGAAAGTAAACAATAGAAAGTAAACAGTTGATAAACGCCTCCAACTTTCAAGTTGTGTAGAGACGCCTATGCCGAGAAGCTGATTTCCATTAATGTACGGTAAATTATTTTCTCTAGGAGCAAAAAGATCCGTAAATTCACTGAGATCAAAGGAAAGTGCTGCTTCATGATGAAGCATACTTCTTCTTCTTCTACCTTTTAGCTCCCAGTGGAGCATAGGTCTTCAACAAGCACTTTCCAAGTCGTTCTGTTTTTTGCAATTCTTTTAAGATCATTCCATGTCTTCCCCATCATCTTCATCTCTGCTTCAATCTGTCTTCTCCAAGAATTCCTTGGTCTTCCTCTTTGTCTTTTCCCCTGGGGATTCCAAAAAGGGCCTGTTGTGTAATACTCTCAGTTGGTTTCCGTAGTGTGTGTCCTATCCATCGCCATCGTCTTCGCTGTATTTCTTTATCCACTGGTATTTGACCGGTACATTTCCATAATTCCACGTTTGTGACTTTGTCCTGCCATTTCCATCCCTTTATTCTGCGCAAGCATCCATTAATGAAAGTCTGTACCTTCGTGATTGTCAATTTTGTTATTCTCCATGTTTCACAGCCATATAATAGAACCGACTTAACATTGGAGTTGAAAATTTGTATTTTTGTATTTAGACTAATTTCTTTGGATTTCCATATGTTTCCCAGTGCACTGAAAGCTCCTCTTGCTTTTGATATCCTTATTTTGGTATCGTTTTCTGTTCCTCCCTCTTTATCTATATTACTGCCCAGATATATATATATAAGATTGTACGTCTAGTAGAGGTATTTCTCCTAGTTTTATTTGGTTATTGCCAACTGCATTAATTCTCATAATGTTGGTCTTATCTCTATTAATCTTTAGTCCTAGCTGTTGTGATCTCTCATCTAATATACTCATTTTATCTTGCATCTGTTGGTGGCTGTGTGATAGGAGAGCTATGTCATCAGCAAAGTCTAAATCATCAAGTTGTTTGGTCAGTGACCACTGGATCCCATTTCTGTTGTTTTGAGTTATTTTCATAATCCAATCTATGGCCAGTAGAAAGAGAAATGGAGACAGAAGGCATCCTTGCCTTACTCCTGTTCTTATTTCAAATGCTTCTGTAAGCTGTCCTTCATGCACCACACTACATTTTGTTCCTTCATACATTGTTTTTATCAGGTTAATAAACTTTATGGGGATTCCATAATGACTCAGCAACTTCCAAAGCATTCTTCTGTCTAAACTATCAAATGCCTTTTCGTAATCTATGAATCCAATATAAAGTGGGGATTTTAGTTCTAAACTTTGTTCAACTATTATACGTAGAGTAGTTATTTGATCAGCACATGATCTGTTCTTCCTAAAACCTGCTTGTTCATCTCTCAAGTGTTTCTCTATAGCCTCTTTTAGTCTCTCCAGAATGATTCTGCCTAATATTTTTCCTGGCACTGATAGTAGCATAATTCCCCTATAATTTGTGCACTCCTGTAAACTTCCTTTCTTTGGTAGTTTGATCATATAACCTTCTCTCCAGTCTTTAGGTATTTCTTCCCTCTCCCAAATTTTATCCAATAGATTATGTAACATCTTGGTAGAGGTGACAATATCTGCTTTGATGGCTTCCGAAGGAATTTCATCTGGTCCTGTGGCTTTACCATCTTTTAACAGTTTGATGGCTTTCATTATTTCTTCTTTGCTTGGTTTTCCGCAGTTAACGTGTAATTCTTCTTCTGCTGGTAGTATATCTGGAGGATTATTTGCGCCAGGTCTGTTCAAAAGTTCTTCAAAGTGCTCCTTCCATCTCTCCATTTCTTCCTTTATATTACTAAGCAGATTTCCTTTCTTATCTTTGATAAAGGCGTTGATCTGTTTGTATTTTCCACCTAATTTCTTTGTGCTGTTGTACAGTTCTTTCATATTCCCTTTATTTGCTGCTTCTTCTGCCTCTTTAGCTAATTCATCTATATATTTCCTCTTATCCCTTTTAATGCATCTTCTCACTTCTTTGTTCACCTCTGTGTAAGCTTCCTGTGTCTTGGCTTTATTACTTCTTGTTTTGCTTTTATTTATGTCTGCTTTCTTGTTCTTTCTTTCTTTAATTTTATCCAGGGTCTCTGCTGTCATCCATGCCTTATTCTGGCGTTCTCTTTTCCCCAGTGTTTCTTCGCATGTCTCTTTCCATATATTTTTTACCTGTTTCCAATGATCTTCTATATTTATTGTATTTTCTAGTTGTTGGAGGACTTGGTATTTGTTTGATATTGTGACTGCGAATTTATCTTTAATTCCTTGTTCTTTAAGAAACCCTACATTGAAATACGTTCTGCCCTTATTCGTTGTAGTATACCTTTTTAATTTAATTTTAAGTTTGGCTAACAGAAGATGATGATCAGAAGCTATATCTGCCCCTCTATATACTTTTACATCCTGTAAGGATGACTTAAACTTATTATTAATACATATGTGATCAATTTGATTTTCCGTTCTATGATCTGGTGACACCCATGTAGCTTTGTGTATTCTTTTATGTTGGAATATTGTTCCTCCTAGGCTCATTTGATTAAGGGCGCAGAAATTCACAAATATCTCTCCATTCTCGTTTATATCTCCAAGTCCATGTTTTCCCATAATCTCTTCAAAGCCTCTGTTGTCTGATCCTACCTTAGCATTTAGGTCTCCCATCAAGATTATAATATCCTTGGCTCGTCTTGCATCCATCTGGCATTGTAGCTGTTTATAAAAATCATCTTTAACTGAGTCATCTTTATCGTTGGTTGGTGCATAGCATTGTATAATGTGTAATTTTATTTTGTTTTTGGTTGTTCTAAATGTTGCTCTCACCAGTCTTGGTCCCACTGCCTCCCATTCTATTAGTGTCTTCTGTGCATTCTTTGATAGCATTATAGCTACCCCTTCGCTATGTTGTGCTCCTGGTTCCTGGTGTCCTGATGATAAAATCATCTCCCCTGTATTCAATTTTATTCTCTCCGCTCCCAGCCATCTTGTTTCACACATTCCCAGAATATCTAACAAGGAAGTGATTAGAAGAGCAATTTGTAAAATGTTCGATTCCAAAGAAACTGTGACTTTAAGAAAACTGAAAATTCGACTGAGAGCAGAAAATGACATTGTTGTGTCGAAAACAACATTATGGAGAACTGTTAGAAGCATCGGTTTTACGTTTAGAAAGTACGATAGTGGTAGAAATGTCATCTGCGAGAAGCCGCACTTAGTTTCTATGAGGAGTAAATATTTACGTGAAGTACGGGAAATGCGTAACCAAGGTTATGATATTGTATTTCTAGATGAATCTGGGATAAATTCTCACCACACAAGTGCCAAGGAATGGCAGTTATCAGATGGAAGTATTAAAAGATGTGTACCCACTGGAAAAGGACAGCGTATTATAATGGCACATGCAGGCAGCCGAAAAGAAGGGTTGGTGAAAAATGCAGAACTTATATTCACCTCTAATTATACTGACAACAGGGACTATCACACCGAGATGAATGGCCATATATTTAGAGAGTGGATTGAAAATACTCTTCTTCCAATTCTAGACAGACCATCCTGTCTGGTAATGGACAACGCGTCGTACCACAACGCTGTGGCAGAAGAAGACAAAATTCCTACATCTACCAGTACAAAAGATGTTATAAAGATTTGGCTAAGAAAGGAAGGAATTCCGTTTAACGAGGGATTTTTGAAACCTGAATTACTGTCACTTGTTAAGAAATCGCAAAAGACCAAAGTATTCCAAATAGACAAAATCATTCAACAGCATGGTCATACGTGCTTGAGACTGCCCCCTTATCATCCACAATTAAACCCCATTGAACTCGTTTGGGCAAAAATTAAAGGGCAGGTGGCAGCTGAGAATACAAGTTTTAAACTATGCGATATAAAAGGACTGACATATGCTGCTCTATCACAGATTGACAAAGATTTTTGGTGCAAATGTGAAGATCATGTCTTAAAAGAAGAAAATGACTATTGGAAAAAAGATGGACTATCGTTCGTTCAGCCCAGATTAGTAATCAATATGTTAGACTCCTCTGATTCAGAATAAATGAAATAATAATGGACGTTTTTATATGTCCGCATGATCAATCTTTAGCTAAAGTTGATAACGTTTTGAAAATGTAAAGATTCTTGATATGTGTACTGCAGGCATGCAAAGAAACTAAATCACTTTCATATGTCTTGTTTACGTAAAATAATGAAAGTCACATGGAAAGACATAAAACGAACAATGTAGCTCTTTGCAGTGAAGAGGATCCCGTGCTTACATCGGACTCTTTAGTCACATGCGTACCCATAAACAATAACTTTGCTTGATATGTCATGCTCGTTATCGCTCGCAACGGATAATTAATTTTTTTAAATGTATTCTTTGTTGTATATTGTTTAAATAGTTTTCATTAATGGAACTGTTTATACGCTGATTTGTTTTAGACCGTCTGTAAAAGCTATAACATTGACATTCTCATAGTATTTTAAAGAAAGTAAACAATAGAAAGTAAACAGTTGATAAACGCCTCCAACTTTCAAGTTGTGTAGAGACGCCTATGCCGAGAAGCTGATTTCCATTAATGTACGGTAAATTATTTTCTCTAGGAGCAAAAAGATCCGTAAATTCACTGAGATCAAAGGAAAGTGCTGCTTCATGATGAAGCATACTTCCTACATCATTAAATTTGTTAAATCGGTGGGACCTTGGAAAAACAAGACCAGATGCAAAAAATCAAGTTTGTAAGTGCAGGGAAAGAGGAGATATTTCATGTTAATCGTGAACATTTAGATTTGAAACGGCCAATAGTAGTGACAGTAGTGGTAGTAGTGGTAGTAATGGTAGTAGTAATAGGTGTAGTGGTAGTAGTGGTGGTAGTAGTAGTAGTAGTAGGTGTAGTAGTAGTGCAATAGTGGCAGTAGTGGCAGTGGTAGTAGTAGTAGTGGCAGTAGTGGTAGTAGTAGTAGGTGTAGTGGCAGTGGTAGTAGTAGTAGCAGTAGTGATAGTAGTGGTAGTAGTAGTGATAGTAGTGGCAGTGGTAGTAGTAGTGGTAATGGTAGTGGTAGAAGTGGTGGTAGTAGTAGTGGTTATGGTAGTCGTAGCAGTAGCAGAAGCAGCGTCGGTCGGTCATAGTTGACTGTGGATTATCCAGCGCCCTAGGAAATGTTATTTTTATATTTTATTTCGCTGTGTATTCTCTTTGTCTATGAATCTGTCTGTTTCTTGTTTGAGTTGGAGCTTTAGAGTGTGTTTCCAAAGATTGTGGTCTGCAGCTATCTCTTGCCAGGCTGCAGGGTTTATAATCATGGTCTTCATGTCACGTTTACACACGTCTACAAATCGAAGTTTTGGGCAACGCCCCCCCCTCCTCTCTCTCTCTCTTCTCCCCCCCTCCCCCCGGACTTTTGCCATATGCCAGTTGTCCATAAAGTATACTTTTGGTATGCGGGCATCTTTCATACGGTATAAGTAGCCAAGCCAGCGGAACCTACGTTTTTTAGCAGCGTGTAGATGTTCGGGAGGCCTGTATGAGCGATGACCTCCACGTTTCTCATTTTGTCCTTCCAGGTAATATCAAGAAAACAGCAGTGACATCACATATGGACTGCTTTTAGCCTTCTCTCTTGTTTTGCATAATTTGCCCATGAATTGCTGCTTTATGGAAGGATCCCGATGATGCAGGAGTTGTCAACTGTGCCTTTGTTCTAGTTGTCAACTGTGCCTTTGTTCTAGTTGTCAACTGTGCCTTTGTTCTAGTTGTCAACTGTGCCTTTGTTCTAGTTGTCAACTGTGCCTTTGTTCTAGTTGTCAGCTGTGCCTTTGTTCTAGTTGTCAACTGTGCCTTTGTTCTAGTTGTCAACTGTGCCTTTGTTCTAGTTGTCAACTGTGCCTTTGTTCTAGTTGTCAACTGTGCCTTTGTTCTAGTTGTCAACTGTGCCTTTGTTCTAGTTGTCAACTGTGCCTTTGTTCTAGTTGTCAACTGTGCCTTTGTTCTAGTTGTCAACTGTGCCTTTGTCCTAGTTGTCAGTTTGCTGTTCTCACACCGCCGATAGAATATTTGATCTGTCTAGTTACAATTATTGAGCAGTGCTAAAATAAATAAATAAATAAAAAACACTGTAGCTAAAATGAATGTTGTATTAGTGATCTTTGTAAGTAGTGATCGTGGGAAGTGAACATTTTGTTGATGTGAAATTTCTTTCTTTTTTTTTGTAATGAGAAATGTAAAACGTCAGGTCTAGCTTAGTCAGTGTGAATGTGCGATACGCCGGCAAGCTCGCTAGCAGCTCCAACACTGAGTGTGGCTTGGCTTTGGACAAAGTGGACATCGCCAAGTTTGTTCTTTACTCCTTGAGAGAAGAGAAGGACAGGTGGGACAATGATGTATACACTGAGAGACGGGGATCTAAAGGTGGAAATGGTCGATCCGGAGTGCTTAGTGGAAAAAGCTGATGTATCTATAACAACACCTGGCAGGAACATACGCTTCGATAAATACTGGGACGGGCGGTGGAGCGGATATGAGGATGCCCTGATTGCAATGAAACTGATTCATGAATAGTATACAATAGTATACAATAGTATATAATGAACTATAGTTGAATCATGTACGGGTTTTGTTTCTCAAATTAAAACATGAGCAGGACAACTAAAATGTCAATGATGAGCTGGTGGTGAAGAATGCTGAAGGTGGCTAGCCAGCTACCGGCAGTTCTACCGACACATGAGAGAATATAGGGCAGCTGTCAACATTACAGGCTGTTGGAACGTGCCATCATCTCAATGCAGGCAAACTAACCGTGTTATAAAAACATAATGTACTTTTGTTGTGGAGTCGACAGATGACGCAGTTCTTACGACCGTGCCGTTAATGTATTTAATTATTCATTTACAAAATGTAAGGTGAAGGGTATCAGGTGAAGTATCTGGTCGCCTGAGCAGTCAAGTAATCAGCGTCAGTGGACTAGGAGGGGACAGAATTTTGTACGGCTAGTTACCTCCCTAACTCGTTGAGTCAAGTACACAAGCTGGGTCGGAAGGGAAGTGTCAGGATGCGATGATCGGATCCACATTCAAATTTTAATAAAGCCAGAGAGTTATCACAACGCCGCTACTGATGTTCTCAATATGTAGCAGGTGTCGTTTAGTTATGTGCGAACACATCTTGCAGATGATGAACAAGCCACGTAGATAATAAATGTAGCAGGTGTCATTTAGTTATCGGTGAGCAAATCATGTAGTAGATGAACAATATGTAGATAATTAATGTAGGTGATTGAGAATGAGTTGCCGAAAACGTTTTTTTTAAATGAAATATTATATCCAAACATTAATCTCGGCAGCTCTCCCCACCAGCACCCACCTGTTTATTTACTAAACGCTTGGTATGTTGTCGACTTGTGTTGTTGAATCACGGTTAAATACAGGCCGCGTACACTAATTGTTCTTTCCGTCTTTACACAGCCACTTTACCTGAACAATGATCGCTGTCAGGAAGTCAAGGCTTTTCCTTAAGTAATCTCGGATTGGCCTACTTGCACACCTGAAGCCACACACTATATGAAGCCGCATCACGCTATTGGTTTGAGACTGATACTTTAGTTACAATGCTTTATTACTTATTCCGTAATTAATGACAGACTATATATATATATATATATATATATATATCCTACCACCAGGACAGCACATTTCTCAGAATGTGAAAGTCTCCCTTTTCTCTATTGGGCGATTAGATCTCAAATATTGCCGAACTTGTTGTCTTAGTGTACACTCTCTGGATGTTAGATCTCTCTTCTTCTTCTTCCCGTTCACTCATTAACTGGGTTTGGATGCGTTGTGTGGCTGCTTTATGAAAAGCCCCGATATTTGCCCCATTGTGTCGGACACATTCGTCTTCAACATGAGTAGAGTAGATTTGCTTAACAATTTTTAATTTTTGCTGAACAGCGGCCATTTGTAATACACTCTTCGACTTTTAACTATGAAGTGTTCATTAACGTGCACACATGACCTCCTGTTTACGGAGAGGGCTAGACATAGGATCTTACTACCCAGAGAAGGCAGAACATCGAATCTCATTACCCAGAGAGGGCTAGACATAGGATCTCACAAACCAAGAAAGGACTAGACATCGAATGTCACTACCCAGACAGGGCTAGACATCGAATCTCACTACCCAGAGAGGGCCAGACATAGGATCTCACAAACCAAGAAAGGACTAGACATCGAATGTCACTACCCAGACAGGGCTAGACATCGAATCTCACTACCCAGAAAGGGCCAGACATAGGATCTCACAAACCAAGAAAGGGCCAGACATCGGATCTCACTACCCAGACAGGGCTAGACATCGAATCTCACTATCCAGACAGGGCTAGACATATAATCTCACTACCCAGACAGGGCTAGCATCGAATCTCACTACCCAGAGAGGGTTAAGGCATAAAAATGCGAAGCTGCAGTAAAGCTGAATATGAGGAAAAATTAAACAATATAAAAAGGTATGTAAGAAGCTTTACGTGACAAGTGGACGACACAGACTAAACAACGTTTCGGCTCAATAGGCCTTCATCAGGAACAAACAATAAAAACACACACACATAGGATCTCACTACCCAGAGAGGGCTAGACATCGGATCCCACTATCCAAAGATCAGGGCAGGGTCACGCCACAAGCAAATAACTGTTTCAATTTAGAAAAAATGTCAACCCCATGTAGTGAGATTTTAACCCGGATTTCTTGTTCATAGGTTGTCGTCTTACTGCTATACCACCCACCTCTTCTCGCTCTCTCTCTCTCTCTCTCTCTCTCTCTCTCTCTCTATCTCTATCTATCTATCTATCTATCTATCTATCTATCTATCTATCTATCTATCTATCTATCTATCTATCTATCTATCTATCTATCTATATCTATCTATCTATCTATCTATCTATCTATCTATCTATCTATCTATCTATCTATCTGTCTGTCTGTCTGTCTGTCTGTCTGTCTGTCTGTCTGTCTGTCTGTCTGTCTGTCTGTCTGTCTGTCTGTCTGTCTGTCTGTCTGTCCGTCCGTCCGTCCGTCCGTCCGTCCGTCCGTCCGTCCGTCCGTCCGTCCGTCCGTCCGTCCGTCCGTCCGTCCGTCCGTCACTCACCACTCACTCACTCACTCACTCACTCACTCACTCACATTATATCTATACGGTCCTTGAAAATTAAAGTCCCTGTTTATACCCTGACAGTATGTACACACCCATAGACTAGACATTCCTGAAGGGATGGGCGTGTTCCAATCCTTTGACTCAAACCTGAGCCATGCATCAAGGATTTCAACAGCAGATCATTTATGGCAGGAAATGAGGCAGATAATGCTATCAGTTTTAATGGCTTTATAATCCCTTTCTCTCTCTCTCTCTCTCTCTCTCTCCCCCCCTCTTCATGATACATGTACATACTTTATACTTTATAATATACGTACTTTATAATACATATAGTGATTACACTTTCATAACTTACTTCCTACATTCGTTGATATATAGTTTATTCTACTTGAGGGCGCCTTACTTTTCACTTGAGTACCCTATATAAGAGCCTCTTTCAAGTTCATATTGATTTCTGAAGCAACGTTTGACTCACGTGAGTCAGCAGAACTTATCTGACTAGTCTCATACACTTGACGCTGGATTTCCCGGACGTGACTATCAGCAGTGTACTACGTCTGGCCGGAGATTGGTCGCCGTTGACCTGTCTGTGGTATGTTGGTCATCTGACCACTGGCGTTTGTAAGGGGAATAATTACAGAGACATGGCATTGTCTCTACACAAGCGGCTCTCAAACTTTACTTAACTGCGGACCCCCATTAAATACGTTTTGTAGTCGTGGACCCCCAGGATTTATTTTATGTTATGCTTTCTTTCATTCATTCTCTTTCCATTTAGCTAAAAAAAATATTATTCATCAAGCCTTCGCGGACTCTGGGTGGGGGGGCGCTGACCACAGTTAGAGAAACGCTGGTCTAGACGTTGAAACGATCCGCTACACTGGCGGCAGTTAGCGCCTGCTCGGGAACTCTCCCTCACTTTGAGGACACTGTCAGGGCGGAGATGTTATCAAATACCGACTCATGTTATAAGTAATACTCCAGATAAGAGCAGATATAAAATATAAACTATGCGTGATCGCGAGTAGAGCTAAACTGAATTCTAGCTTATTTTATATGTTCTCTGTGTCTCTACTCGCGGTCCACGTAGTATTTTATATTTGTGCTACAGTGATGGACAATGTAAAGCTGAAATAAATACAAGAATAGGAATGGCAAAAAAGTAATTTTAATGCCTTGAAAATATACTAACATCAAAACAAAAAAACAGTAGAGCTAAAATCAAGAATAGCAAAGTGTTATATCTTTTCAACATTCCTGTATGGTGCAGAAACATGGAGATTAGACAAGAAAAAAGAACATAAAATTCTTTCTCTCAACAAAGTGCACTTAACTTGTAAAGCCTATCTTCCTCCCTCCCTCCCTCCCTCCCTCCCTCCCTCCCTCCCTTCCTTCCTCCTTCCTTCCTTCCTTCCTTCCTTCCTTCCCTTCCCTTCCCTTCCCTTCCCTTCCCTCCCTCCCTCCCTCCCTACCTCCCTTCCCTTCCCTTCCCCTCCCTCCCTCCCTCCCTCCCTCTTTCATACTCTTAGTACTTTTGTAAGACACTACTCAGTTTTTATTTCGTCTCATGACGTCTCACTTAATTCTACCTGTCTCACTTATCTCGTCCTAACTTAACCTCATCTCACCTCATCCTGTTTTGTCTCATCTCACTTCACCTCATCTCACCTTAACTCATCTCACCTCATTTAATATCATCTCATATCATCTCATCTTGTCTCATTTCATCTCACCTAATTACACCTTATCTCGTCTTGTCTCATCTCACCTCACCTAATATCATCTCATCTCATCTCACCTAATGACACCTCATCCCGACTTGTCTCATCTCACCTCACCTAATATCATCTCACCTCACATCATCTCATCTCACCTCACCTAATGTCATCTCATCTCACCTCACCTAATATCATCTCATCTCACTTCACCTAATTTCATCTCATCTCACCTCACCTAATATCATCTCATCTCATCTCATGTCATCCCG
The DNA here is from genome assembly GCA_032433765.1 of Megaustenia siamemsis. Classification (NCBI taxonomy): domain Eukaryota; kingdom Metazoa; phylum Mollusca; class Gastropoda; order Stylommatophora; family Ariophantidae; genus Megaustenia; species Megaustenia siamemsis. Next base: position 7,539,509 of record JAVIAB010000047.1, on the reverse strand, counting down.
TTTTGTCTCATCTCACCTCACCTAGTATCATCTCGTCTCACCTCACCTCATATCACATCACATCACATCACCTCATGTCATGTCCTCTTGTCTTATCTCATCTCACCTCACATAATCTTATATAATTTCACCTTATATAATCTTATCTCACCTCATCTCATCTCATATAATTTCACCTTATATAATCTCACCTCACCTAATCTCATCTCGTCTCACCTCACCTCATCTCACATCACCTCACCTCACCTCATGTCATGTCCTCTTGTCTCATCTCACCTCACCTCATCTACTTTCACCTTATCTAATCTTATCTCATGTCATCCCGTCTTGTCTCATCTCGCCTCATATCATCTACAAATGCCTTTGAGCCTTGTGCAGAATTGCAGTTTGATGTCGCAAGTTATTAGTCCGTTCTGCTGGAGGACTTTTGTGGTATGGTCTGTCCTTCTTAACCCCTGGTCTTCGTTGAACTCTAAACCTAGATAGTTGAGCTCCAAACCTAGATCATTGAGCTCTAAACCTAGATCATTGAGCTCTAAACCTAGATCATTGAGCTTTAAAACTATATAAAGTTCCAAACCTAGATCATTGAGCTCTAAACCTAGATCATTGAGCTCTAAACCTAGATCATTGAGCTCCAAACCTAGATCATTGAGCTCTAAACCTAGATCATTATGCTCTAAACCTAGATCATTGAGCTCCAAACCTAGATCATTGAGCTCTAAACCTAGATCATTGAGCTCTAAACCTAGATCATTGAGCTCCAAACCTAGATCATTGAGCTCTAAACCTAGATCATTATGCTCTAAACCTAGATCATTGAGCTCCAAACCTAGATCATTGAGCTCTAAACCTAGATCATTGAGCTCTAAACCTAGATCATTGAGCTCTAAACCTAGATCATTATGCTCTAAACCTAGATCATTGAGCTTTAAACCTAGATCATTATGCTCTAAACCGAGATCATTGAGCTCTAAACCTAGATCATTGAGCTCTAAACCTAGATCATTGAGCTCTAAACCTAGATCATTGAGCTCTAAACCTAGATCATTGAGCTCTAAACCTAGATCATTGAGCTCTAAACCTAGATCATTGAGCTCTAAACCTAGATCATTATGCTCTAAACCGAGATCATTGAGTTCTAAACCTAGATCATTGAGCTCTAAACCTAGATCATTATGCTCTAAACCTAGATCATTATGCTCTAAACCTAGATCATTGAGCTTTAAACCTAGATCATTATGCTCTAAACCTAGATCATTAAACTTCAAACCCAGATCGTCAAGCTCTGAACCCCAGATCGTTGGCTAGACACGCAATTGGAGTTACTATGGCATAGCCAGACCACCGTATTTGTAACGCTGTCAGTACAGTCTGATCATGTTGGTTATAATAACGTTACCGTCATGGACATCCACACTTTTTTACTGTGTCAAAAGTAGCATGTTCATTCATTGGGTTTGGCTACCATGTCATTGTCTTCTGCCTTGATAGTGCACTTTTGTCAAAAGTTGAGTGTACAGCCACGTTTCCCCCCTATTATATCCTTGTCCTGACATGATGTCTGTGGAGAGATAGATGGATGGATGGTTAGAGTACCCAACTGTAAATGACTTGTTTTAGTTTATTTTAACATTTATTTATGAAGGTGTTTATATATAAGCTTTCAAATACGCAACTAAAAATAGATGTCATAAAATATGCAAACAGATTAACACGAGCAAACAATCAACACTTGGAAGGAAATAGCTAGATCATGGTAAATTCACCAACCGGGGGGCTGTTTGGCCTTGATGCAAGACGCCGGCCTCGAGACTGAGAGGTTGTGGGTTCAAATCCCGACAGTACCAGTTGGAATTTTTATTTATGATTTCTCTCTGCGGCAACCACCTCTGGTCTCAGCAGCGAGGCCCGGCTCGAAACGTCAATTACTCATGAGTACCTCCGAAGACGGAGTTATCTGCCTGTGCGGCGAGAGGCCCACCGTGCACACGGCTGCCAGGGAAAAACGAATTAACATTCAGTTCCTAATCTCTAGAGACTTCATCAGGTAAAAGCTGGCGAACGCAAAAAAAAAATGACCAACCGGTCTCTCGTCCATCTGCAGCTTCGTTCACTCGTGTCTGCCTAGTGTCTGTCGTGGTTGAATAGAAAACAACACATGTGACAGCTTGACGTAGGCGAAGGACAACATCAAAGCCACTCATTGTATTATTTGTTTTCTTGTGAAGCTTATTGTCGGCAGTTCCGCGTTTTAATGCACCTCTCTGCTGTGCTCCTGGTTCCGAAAATAGCAGGCTACCCCAACTCTCTACCTGATCTGTCAGGGCCGACTAGGGCAGAGTTTCTCAAACTGCGGACCGCCCAGGTGTCCGTGGTGTGGTCACAGATGTCCACGGTGTCGTCACAGGGGTTCGTGAAGGCTTGAAGTATGGTATTTTGTAGCTAAATGTAAAAGGAGAATGAACAAAAACCTGGGGCAACGCGACAACAAAGCCTATTTAATGGGGGTCTGCGGTAAATGAAGGTTTGAGAAGCGCTGGACTAGAGGGTTACAGTTGTGGGCAGGTGAAGATTGTTCGTTCGAGCATTATGTAGCCACGGATGAGATAGAAAACCGCAATGCTGCTCCGTATGTTTGGGGCACGCTGAGAGATAGGGCCACGGAACAGGAGACAGTGTTCGGAAGGTGGGATGTGTGACCTTGTCAGTTGTAGGAAGTCTAACATTGTAGCTGTCCTCGCAGGTTAAATTTAAAAGTGTTGCCAGTTAGAGATTAGCTCAATCCCTGAGTTAGTTGTCCCCCCAGGCCGTAGATAAAATAGGTAGATGGTAAATAGGATGACAAAGTTCACACATCTCCATTCTTTTCTTGGTATCTGAGTGTGTGTCACAGCTGTTTGTCACTGCAACTTTGGTCCATTTGCTCATTTGTGTCTCTCCAGGAAGGTCAAACACATATGCTTCATCCATTCTACATTCAAAGTGATTACAAGAAGCCGTGTCTTAAAATAATTTAAAAAAAAAAACTTGCAGTTAAAAATGAATATTACATCAGTGGAAACTTTCAGATTTGTTAATGTTTGATGTTGTTATGAGATTGACCTGCTATTTATAGAACCTTATTCATACATAAACGGTGACTTGACTTTTAGCTCAACATTTTACATGTGTGTGTAGTGTCACAAATTGGACCCACTTCACTAAAATATCAATTTCAAGGAATGTACTAGACTCAGGACATTTTCATCCATAAATGTTGCTAAATCTTCAAGATTTGAACTAAAACACCACCTTGAGATGAAAACCACAGATAAATAGATAGTGGTTATATATATAACTAAACACACAACATATCAATAGATAGTGGTTATATATATATATAACTAAACACACCACAGATAAATAGATAGTGGTTTATATATATAACTAAACACACCACAGATAAATAGATAGTGGTTATATATATATAACTAAACACACCACAGATAAATAGATAGTAGTTATATATATAACTAAACACACCACAGATAATATAGATAGTAGTTATATATATATATAACTAAACACACCACAGATAAATAGATAGTAGTTATATATATATAACTAAACACACCACAGATAAATAGATAGTGGTTATATATAACTAAACACACCACAGATAAATAGATAGTGGTTATATATAACCAGGGAGCCGCAATAGCTCAGTGGTTAGTGAACTGGATTACTGAGGACAAGAGGCCGGGTTCGGTCCTGACTGACGGCTTACGGGTTCACCCAGCCTTAAATTAGTACCTGATTTTTTCTGGGAAAGTAAATCGGCATGGGCGTAATACCGACCACATTACTCCAAAATCACGTGCCGAAAGTATATAAAAATTATGGTTACTAACACCATATCCCTATAACGCCACTTGGCGTGACGGGGCTCTTTACTGTACTTAATTATATATAACCAAACACGCCACAATTAAGTTTATTAGTAGTTATATATAACTAAGCACACCTCAAATGAAACAAAAAAGCTGCAGTAAACACACAAACAAAAGATGACTTGGGCACACAACTGAATAATTGAATTTATTCACACAAAAAATCATGTTGTTTACTGTGCCTGCACGGTTGAAACATCATTCAAACTTGAGATAAAATTCTCTCAAATTTATCTTTGGAACATTCAAAGTTTGTGTCATACAAAGTCTGAGTCTGCACATGTATTTGTCTGCAGGTGGCACACTGAAAATTTATGGAGATACACTCAAGCCAGAAGTCCCCTACAAGACCTTGTTTCTATCAACCGCAGACCCTGCCTCAGCAGTGGTACTAGAGGCCTTGGACAAGTATGGCTTTGATAAGGAAGACCCATCAGAATACTGCCTTGTTGAGGTGAGATTCAAGTGTTGACAGTTTGTCATTGATACTTTAGTTAGTTTGCTCGTTTGTATCTCCCATGAAGGTACAATACACATACTTCTGTTATACATGCAAAGTGATTAGATGTATCTCACATTAAAAACACTTGAGGAAAAGAAATGATGGATTATCTGTGATCATTCTCCATTTCCCATTCTCTGACGTGTGGGTTTCTACAAATGTTTCTATTCTAGTTTGTGATGTTATCTTCCCCTATTCCCTGATATGTGTGGGTTTCTACAATTATTTCTAGTCTAGTTTGTGATGTCATCTTCCCCCATTCCCTGACATGTGTGGGTTTCTACAAATGTTTCTAGTCTAGTTTGCGATGTCATCAGTCCATCTTCTCCATTGTCTTCTTCTGTTTATTCCATCTTTGACTACAAGAGATGGTCTTGGTTGTACATATTGTGACATGCCTGTAAAAAAAGTAAAAGTAAAGTACCCCCGTCACGCCAAGTGGCGTATAGGGAAATATGGTGTTAGTGACCCTATATTTTACAGACCTTCAGCACATGATTTTTGGGGTAATGTGGTCAGTATTACGCCCGTGCTGCTTTACTTTCCCAGAAAAAAATCCGGTACCCATTTGAGGACATGCCTGTGCTGACAGAATTTCATGTCCTTTTACTGGTGTAAGAAACTTTTTTTATGAGCCTATGTTATTTGTTGATACTTTGCATTAATTGGAATGCACTCAAGACTAATGCTAAAATAAGAGAAATGGAAATGTAAACATTTATCTTGTCTACTATTAAGAGGTGAACTCGAGAAACACTGAAAAGAACTTTAATAAAAGTGGCAAGGTTGGCGGGCATAGATTTTTACTCTATATAATCAAACAGCTCATCCAGAGGAGGCGAAGGTACACCTCACAGAACCAGAGCTGGAAGTTGTCAACGACCCACAGATGATGGCTTGCATCAGGATTGGTGAACCAGAACCATCCAGACACTGTTTCACCTCTCTGCAGTGCCTCTAGTAACAGACTAACCCGTCTAGTCTGGCCAAGAGAGTAGGGATCAAAGAGGAAAGACAACCCGGTACTAAAAAATGTCATGCTGAAGTCGGATGTGTTGGGCCGAAAGGCACAAATATCACAGTTATACTGCAGACCACAACACAACACAGACATGCTCACTTAATGTCCTTTAAAGGGCTGATGGTGAAGAGGTATTAGTCCACGAGCGAACGCAAGCAAGCTTGTCCAGAATAGAGACAATTGGTAGGATACTCTACAAGCCCTAGGTGCCACCTAACGGCACTGGAAGGGTCAAGCTGTTGGTGATTTTACAAGCTACCTCATTTGTGACATGGTACCTGCATGAGATGCCTAGGATATTATGATATCACCTTATTTAGGGACGTTGTATTTTCCTTTCAATTTTTTTGCATCTGGGATCCATTGTTTCACAGGCATATAACAATATTGATTTTACCAGTGCATGCAATAGTCTAATCTTGTGTTTCAGGTTGATTGATTTGTCTTTCCAAATTCTTTTCAGCCACATTAATGCAGTTGGAATTTTGCCCCTTATCTATTATTTCTTGCCAAGTGGGTTTAATTAGGGTCTGTGGTAATTCTGATGTAATGCCCTGGGCAAAATGATTGGTTAGTTATTGATCCCTATGGTTGGGACTCTTGAACATCATGTTCCAAGACATGTCCTCCAGTTGATCTGGTTGAACAAAAATATGATTACCTGACTGTTAGCTAAGGAAATAAAATCGTCAGTGAACCTCATTATGTTTACAACCAAGCTGCAATATTTATGTCTTCAATCGGACACAAGCTACTTCAGTATAACATTTTTGTGATTGGGTTGGCTTTTTTTGTGTGTGTCCACCCATTTGGCCAGACTGTGTTGCCCAGGGGGGGGTAGAGTAGGAGTGTATAGGGATAGTACCTCATGACAAAAGAGGCAGTCACATCTTGTGGGATGACCCTGGTGCTTATTTGGTTCCCCCAATCCTGTCCAGTCTACATAAGGCTCCTCATGTCTCCTTGTGTACAGAAACACCACCCCTAGCTAGCTGGCTAAACTGTAAAGGACAAGTTAAGGAAGGAAGTCTCCCTTCTATAGAACACAGCTGCTGGCAGAAAGGGTAGACCAACAATGGAAGGCGTGGTTCCTGGACAATGCATCAGGGGCAGACCAAGAAGAAGGTGGTTTCAAGACATCAGGGAGACTTTGAACATGACAGCAGAAGAAGTGGGAGATCTGGCTAGAGACAGGGATTCATTCAGACAGGCTGTGTTAAATGCAACATACTGTGGGAGATCTGGCTAGAGACAGAGATTCTTTCAGACAGGCTGTGGTGAATGCAACATTCTGTGGGAGACCTGACTAGAGACAGAGATTCTTTAAGACTGACTGTTATGAATGCAGCGTTTTGTGAAAGATCTGACTAGAGACAGAGATTCTTTAAGACCGACTGTTATGAAAGCAACGTTTTGTGAAAGATCTGACTAGAGACAGAGATTCTTTCAGATAGGCTGTGGTGAATGCAACGTTTTGTGAGAGATCTAACTAGAGACAGAGATTCTTTCAGATGGGCTGTGGTGAATGCAACGTTTTGTGAGAGATCTAACTAGAGACAGAGATTCTTTCAGATGGGCTGTTGTGAATGCATCGTTTTGTGAAAGATCTAACTAGAGACAGAAGTTCTTTCAGATGGGCTGTGGTGAATGCATCGTTTTGTGAAAGATCTAACTAGAGACAGAGGTTCTTTCAGATGGGCTGTGGTGAATGCATCGTTTTGTGAAAGATCTAACTAGAGACAGAGGTTCTTTCAGATGGGCTGTGGTGAATAAAATGTTTTATAAAGGACATGTGACTTGAGGATGATGAAGTGTTTCCCAGAGATAGGGTTGATCATTGGTCATCTGTGGTTCAGCCAGTGGTCATCTATAAGTTGTTGATTGCTGTTATCAGCTCATGCACTATGTTACACCCTACCACTTGCTCCCTGTTACCAACTTTATCGCAGCACTGCAATTACTTGCCTGTTTCCCATGCACTATGTACCTGGCTTCTAGAGACACAATAAAAGTCAGACTTGACTGCAGCAAATGCTTGTATTGATTAGTACTTGGTTTGGTTCCTGATCAAGGATATCTTTGATATTTTATCTTTCTGTTGTGTACTTTGTATTTTTCCACTTGCTTATTATTGTTAGTTTTCTATTGAACTGTTTGACTGACTACTTCATACACATGGAGTACAAGTTGATCAAGGCTTGTGGCTTCAGATGTTTAACTTGAGGATGTTCATTATTTAAGGTGTTGCTGCCCTCTGGTGGCATGGAGTACCATGGAGAGAGCAGGGGCGATGAGAGAGTGCTGGATGATAATGAATGTCCTCTGGCCATTGTCATTCAACATGCCAAGCATGGAGGTCAAGGTGGGGAAAGTTTGCTGTGCTAGTTAAGATGTCAGTTATTGTAAGCTGATTATTGTAAGCTCATTTAAAATGATTTGATAATCCATATTGAAGGGAAATACTTGAAGGAGGAGACATTAGGGAATTATTGCAGCCCCACAATTAGTTGCAAAGATAAATTAATCAGGTACTGGATTAAAAGATACCATAGGAAAGTCAGTTGCTACCAAATCTCAGCTTCTGGTACTCACAGAGGAGGATGGGATACCATTAGGGATTATTCATGGCAGATCAGCATAAAAAAGTTAGTCTCAAAAATGAGAAGTTTGAGGAAAGTGGCTGGAGTGACCAGAAGAGTCATGGTCAGAAATGGGATCATAAGAGAAGGAATTATCATAGAACCAATCTTGTACCACACACACAGAGACAGTAAGTACATGTCAGAAGAAAATTAAAGTAGTTTGCATAAAATTGCACCTCTTGTCAAGAGTTGAAGTTAGGTAAGCCAATATAGTACAACAAAGTTCAGCTGGTATTTTTTTTTGAAATATCAGCCAACATTCTTGCAAAGGTCTCATCAGGGGAAATTCTTTGGCTGCTTACTTTATTTGTGTCTTCTGTCCTACATTATATAATTGTCGTGAAGATTATTTCATGTATTATATGTCTTTTGTTCCCTTCTTCTTAATCCTCTGAACTCTGGTTGGAGCATAGGGCACCCATAAGAGATCTCCACACATTCCAGTCTGGAGCAAGCATGGCCAACTCTCGCCAGGACCTGCCAACCTCTGGTCTTTTCATCATGTATGTTTTGTCGCCATGTCCCCAATGGTCTACGACTTCTTCGTTTGTCAGATGGTGTCCATGTGCTAGGTGCGGATGCCTGGTTCGTTCCATTCATAGAATGTAGCCAAGCCATTTCCATCATCTTCTTTTCACTTCTTCATTGATATTGTTAATGCCTGATCTTCTGGCCACTCTGTTCGTCATGTGTTGATCCCAACGGATATTTAGAATCTTAAGACAGCGACCTTCGAATCCTCTTAGTCAATTTTCGACCTCATGATTAATTCTCCATGTTTCTGCTCCATATAGGAGTATGTTTTACACATTTGACTTATAATTTCTAAGCTTCATGCTGAGATAGAGACTAATTGAACGTTAAATATTTATAAATCTGTTGAATGCCTGGGCTGACATGCCTATTCTTATAGATACATATTAGATTTGCTGAAGATTATTTCATTTATTAGATGTGTTTGCACATCATGGATTGTGTTTTACATGAGGCTTAACAGTGTAAGCAGTTCCACACACGGATTGCTTTGCTTTATGGCATCGGTATTAAAGTTGTATTTCTTTGTCATATTGGTATGTTTAAGTTAATTACTTTGTGATGAAGTTATGTTTAGATTAATTTCTTTGTGATAGAAGTATGTAGACTGTTTTTCTTTGTAACAGTAGAGCATACATTTTTGTTTTAACAATAGTCTAATTATTTTTGTGTGTGAAAGAACAGTGTAATTATTTGTTTTGTAACAACAGAGTGTAGCTATTACTTTCTTTTGTAAGGACAGTGTAGAGTTTATTTATTTACAACAGCAGAGTAGATTTTATTTCTTTATAAAACAGTGTGTACATTTTATTTCTTTATAAAACAGTGTGTACATTTTATTTCTTTATAAAACAGTGTGTACATTTTTTTTCTTTATAAAACAGTGTGTACATTTTTTTTCTTTATAAAACAGTGTGTACATTTTCTTTCTTTATAAAACAGAATCTAGATTTTATTTCTTTATAAAACAGTGTGTACATTTTATTTCTTTATAATAACAGAGTAGATTTTATTTCTTTATAATAACAGAGTAGATTTTATTTCTTTATAAAACAGAATCTAGATTTTATTTCTTTATAAAACAGTGTGTACATTTTATTTCTTTATAAAACAGTGTGTACATTTTATTTCTTTATAAAATAGTGTAGATTTTATTTCTTTATAAAACAGAGTGTAGATTTTATTTCTTTATAAAACAGTGTAGATTTTATTTCTTTATAAAACAGTGTAGATTTTATTTCTTTATAAAACAGTGTAGATTTTATTTCTTTATAAAACAGAATCTAGATTTTATTTCTTTAATAATAACAGTGTGTACATTTTATTTCTTTATAATAACAGTGTAGATTTTATTTCTTTATGAAACAGAATCTAGGTTTTATTTCTTTATAAAACAGAGTGTAGATTTTATTTCTTTATAAAACAGTGTGTACATTTTATTTCTTTATAAAACAGTGTAGATTTTATTTCTTTATAAAACAGTGTAGATTTTATTTCTTTATAAAACAGTGTAGATTTTATTTCTTTATAAAACAGAATCTAGGTTTTATTTCTTTATTAATAACAGTGTAGGTTTTATTTCTTTATAATAACAGTGTAGATTTTTTTTCTTTATAAAACAGAGTGTAGATTTTATTTCTTTATAAAACAGAGTGTAGATTTTATTTCTTTATAAAACAGAGTGTAGATTTTATTTCTTTATAAAACAGAATCTAGATTTTATTTCTTTGTAAAACAGTGATTTTATTTCTTTATAAACAGAATCTAGATTTTATTTCTTTATAAAACAGAGTGTAGATTTTATTTGCACTCTGCATAAGCGATAGCTGCGCGTGTGTGTATTGTGTTCATGAGTGATAACAGTGTGTATGTTGTGTTGATGAGTGATAACAGTGTGCATATTTCAGCTTGATGTAACAGAAGTGTATATCTCTGCTGAAACATTGACAAAACAGAAAGCACACTTGTTTGTAGCTATAATGTTTCTGTTGTATTTAATGATGGCAGCGAGGTAGAGATAAACATGCACTAAAGTGAACTGATAACAATAAGAGATGGACATGAGTAGCTATGACAGAACAAGAGTGAAATGGTGCTCTGAGATAGTCAGCCTTTGATGTGGAGACAGCACAAGATTGATTAATGGTGGCTGTTTAGTATTAGCAATACAGAGCTCAAGGGCCACCAGAAAATGATGCCTACTGCCAGCTCACGAGAAAATAATAAGTAACAATTTGTAGACTGAATAGACCACAACAAGTTGAAGTAGCATCTTTCAATTGTTTGAGGATAGAGATCTCTGATGAGTGCTACTGTGGCACAGGCAATATGACTGCTGAACATTTGATACAGTCATGTCCAACATATGATGTACAGAGAAGGCTCTCACTGGTAACATACCAGGACAAGCTGTATGGAGATGTCACCAGCCTTGTAATGCTTTCTTCAAACTTATTAATATTCACATCTAGAGGTGTAGCTGAAGAAGAATTAGGCAAAAGCAAGATTGCTTGAAGTAGCCCTGGCTACCCTTTGATTTGTTGAGTGTTCCAACATTCAACACAGGACCAGAAGTGTTATAAGTTTATGGGGCTAACATTTACTTTGACATACAAAATTAAAGGTAATTATTACACTTTTTTCTGTGCCTATGTGCTGGCAGTTCACAGCATATTGCTACTACTATAAACATAAGCTTAAAAAAAAAACATAATGTTTAATTCTATGCAATTCAGGGCACATAATCTTCCAGCTGCGCAAAAGAAAGGCAGATATGGAGAGAAGGCGGCAGAAGCAGCGATCAGTGTCCCATGAAGATCTGCGTGCCCACCCAAATGATCACAGGCATACCAACTTAGACATGCTGCCCTACTTAATTGAGATGAATGTTCGAGGTATAACCTTCACACTTTAGTTTCACTGATCATCATGTGATACATTTGTTGAATTTTATGTTTGATTTGTCGTTTATGTGTGACCTTCATATTATGCTTGGGCTGCAGCTTATATTTGGTATTTTATATAAAGCTAGGTCTCGTTACAGTCTGGCTTTAGTTTGTGCTATGGGAATCAGTTTACGTTAGGTTTCATCGGAACAGCTTGATTGCAATATCTGAAACTGTTTCTAAGAAAAGTATCTGAAACAATATCTAATAAAAGTATACAAGATGCATGCATCATGTTAGTTTCAAAATTCAGCTTTCACCATGAAGCACAGACCTTTCATCTGTTATAATAAATGTGTCTGTTTATTTACTGATGTAACATCAAGAAATATGGTATAGTTTAATGTCTATTGATGAATCAATGTTTGTTGATAAACTTAATGTATGTTCATAATTTAATAACTGCTAGTAAACATAATTTTTGTTGATAAATTCAGTGTTTTGTCTATAAATTCAGCATGTGGTATATTTTTATAACCGATGACCTTTTTGGCAGGCAAACCGAAGCGGCATGTTCTTCCTCTAAATGTCACAGAAGTGGTGAATGTGACAGAAGTGGCCAACAACAAGCCAGACTATAACGGCAAGCACTTCCTACAGGTGAGCTCACAGCCAGCAAAAGATGGATGCCAATAATCATATGTTCACCTGGTTAGGCATCACAGTGCCAGATTAAAAGACTGGACATTTTGAGTACTATCTTAGAGCTGATTTCATTCAACCTGAAATGCCGAATGTTCAAGCTGATTGTTGCCATAGATCATTGATCACATTGTTCATTCTCTCAGCCTCATCATGTTCAAGCTGATTGTTGCCATAGATCAATGATCACATTGTTCATTCTCTCAGCCTCATCATGTTCAAGCTGATTGTTGCCATAGATCATTGATCACATTGTTCATTCTCTCAGCCTCATCATGTTCAAGCTGATTGTTGCCATAGATCAATGATCACATTGTTCATTCTCTCAGCCTCATCATGTTCAAGCTGATTGTTGCCATAGATCATTGATCACATTGTTCATTCTCTCAGCCTCATCATGTTCAAGCTGATTGTTGCCATAGATCATTGATCACATTGTTCATTCTCTCAGCCTCATCATGTTCAAGCTGATTGTTGCCATAGATCAATGATCACATTGTTCATTCTCCCAGCCAGCCTCATCATATTCAAGCTGATTGTTGCCATAGATCAATGATCACATTGTTCATTCTCTCAGCCTCATCATGTTCAAGCTGATTGTTGCCATAGATCATTGATCACATTGTTCATTCTCTCAGCCTCATCATGTTCAAGCTGATTGTTGCCATAGACCAATGATCACATTGTTCATTCTCTCAGCCTCATCATATTCAAGCTGATTGTTGCCATAGATCAATGATCACATTGTTCATTCTCTCAGCCTCATCATGTTCAAGCTGATTGTTGCCATAGATCAATGATCACATTGTTCATTCTCTCAGCCAGCCTCATCATGTTCAAGCTGATTGTTGCCATAGATCAATGATCACATTGTTCAATCTCTCAGCCAGCCTCATCATGTTCAAGCTGATTGTTGCCATAGATCAATGATCACATTGTTCATTCTCTCAGCCAGCCTCATCATGTTCAAGCTGATTGTTGCCATAGATCAATGATCACATTGTTCATTCTCTCAGCCAGCCTCATCATGTTCAAGCTGATTGTTGCCATAGATCAATGATCACATTGTTCATTCTCCCAGCCAGCCTCATCATATTCAAGCTGATTGTTGGCATAGATCAATGATCACATTGTTCATTCTCTCAGCCTCATCATGTTCAAGCTGATTGTTGCCATAGATCATTGATCACATTGTTCATTCTCTCAGCCTCATCATATTCAAGCTGATTGTTGCCATAGATCATTGATCACATTGTTCATTCTCTCAGCCTCATCATATTCAAGCTGATTGTTGCCATAGATCATTGATCACATTGTTTATTCTCTCAGCCTCATCATATTAAAGCTGATTGTTGCCATAGATCAATAATCACATTGTTCATTCTCTCAGCCTCATCATGTTCAAGCTGATTGTTGCCATAGATCAATGATCACATTGTTCAATCTCTCAGCCTCATCATATTCAAGCTGATTGTTGCCATAGATCAATGATCACATTGTTCATTCTCTCAGCCAGTCTCATCATGTTCAAGCTAATTGTTGCCATAGATCAATGATCACATTGTTCATTCTCTCAGCCAGCCTCATCATGTTCAAGCTGATTGTTGCCATAGATCAATGATCACATTGTTCATTCTCTCAGCCTCATCATGTTCAAGCTGATTGTTGCCATAGATCAATGATCACATTGTTCATCCTCTCAGCCAGCCTCATCATGTTCAAGCTGATTGTTGCCATAGATCAATGATCACATTGTTCATTCTCTCAGCCTCATCATGTTCAAGCTGATTGTTGCCATAGATCAATGATCACATTGTTCATTCTCTCAGCCTCATCATGTTCAAGCTGATTGTTGCCATAGATCAATGATCACATTGTTCATTCTCTCAGCCTCATCATATTCAAGCTGATTGTTGCCATAGATCAATGATCACATTGTTCAATCTCTCAGCCTCATCATGTTCAAGCTGATTGTTGCCATAGATCAATGATCACATTGTTCATTCTCTCAGCCAGCCTCATCATGTTCAAGCTGATTGTTGCCATAGATCAATGATCACATTGTTCATTCTCTCAGCCAGCCTCATCATGTTCAAGCTGATTGTTGCCATAGATCAATGATCACATTGTTCATTCTCTCAGCCTCATCATGTTCAAGCTGATTGTTGCCATAGATCATTGATCACATTGTTCATTCTCTCAGCCTCATCATGTTCAAGCTGATTGTTGCCATAGATCAATGATCACATTGTTCATTCTCTCAGCCTCATCATGTTCAAGCTGATTGTTGCCATAGATCATTGATCACATTGTTCATTCTCTCAGCCTCATCATGTTCAAGCTGATTGTTGCCATAGATCATTGATCACATTGTTCATTCTCTCAGCCTCATCATGTTCAAGCTGATTGTTGCCATAGATCAATGATCACATTGTTCATTCTCCCAGCCAGCCTCATCATATTCAAGCTGATTGTTGCCATAGATCAATGATCACATTGTTCATTCTCTCAGCCTCATCATGTTCAAGCTGATTGTTGCCATAGATCATTGATCACATTGTTCATTCTCTCAGCCTCATCATGTTCAAGCTGATTGTTGCCATAGATCAATGATCACATTGTTCATTCTCTCAGCCAGCCTCATCATGTTCAAGCTGATTGTTGCCATAGATCAATGATCACATTGTTCATTCTCTCAGCCAGCCTCATCATGTTCAAGCTGATTGTTGCCATAGATCAATGATCACATTGTTCATTCTCTCAGCCAGCCTCATCATGTTCAAGCTGATTGTTGCCATAGATCAATGATCACATTGTTCATTCTCTCAGCCAGCCTCATCATGTTCAAGCTGATTGTTGCCATAGATCAATGATCACATTGTTCATTCTCTCAGCCAGCCTCATCATGTTCAAGCTGATTGTTGCCATAGATCAATAATCACATTGTTCATTCTCTCAGCCAGCCTCATCATGTTCAAGCTGATTGTTGCCATAGATCAATGATCACATTGTTCATTCTCTCAGCCAGCCTCATCATGTTCAAGCTGATTGTTGCCATAGATCAATGATCACATTGTTCATTCTCTCAGCCTCATCATGTTCAAGCTGATTGTTGCCATAGATCATTGATCACATTGTTCATTCTCTCAGCCTCATCATGTTCAAGCTGATTGTTGCCATAGATCAATGATCACATTGTTCATTCTCTCAGCCTCATCATGTTCAAGCTGATTGTTGCCATAGATCATTGATCACATTGTTCATTCTCTCAGCCTCATCATGTTCAAGCTGATTGTTGCCATAGATCATTGATCACATTGTTCATTCTCTCAGCCAGCCTCATCATGTTCAAGCTGATTGTTGCCATAGATCAATGATCACATTGTTCATTCTCCCAGCCAGCCTCATCATATTCAAGCTGATTGTTGCCATAGATCAATGATCACATTGTTCATTCTCTCACCCTCATCATGTTCAAGCTGATTGTTGCCATAGATCATTGATCACATTGTTCATTCTCTCAGCCTCATCATGTTCAAGCTGATTGTTGCCATAGATCAATGATCACATTGTTCATTCTCTCAGCCTCATCATATTCAAGCTGATTGTTGCCATAGATCAATGATCACATTGTTCATTCTCTCAGCCAGCCTCATCATGTTCAAGCTGATTGTTGCCATAGATCAATGATCACATTGTTCAATCTCTCAGCCAGCCTCATCATGTTCAAGCTGATTGTTGCCATAGATCAATGATCACATTGTTCATTCTCTCAGCCAGCCTCATCATGTTCAAGCTGATTGTTGCCATAGATCAATGATCACATTGTTCATTCTCTCAGCCAGCCTCATCATGTTCAAGCTGATTGTTGCCATAGATCAATGATCACATTGTTCATTCTCCAGCCAGCCTCATCATGTTCAAGCTGATTGTTGCCATAGATCAATGATCACATTGTTCATTCTCTCAGCCTCATCATGTTCAAGCTGATTGTTGCCATAGATCATGATCACATTGTTCATTCTCTCAGCCTCATCATATTCAAGCTGATTGTTGCCATAGATCATTGATCACATTGTTCATTCTCTCAGCCTCATCATGTTCAAGCTGATTGTTGCCATAGATCATTGATCACATTGTTCATTCTCTCAGCCTCATCATATTCAAGCTGATTGTTGCCATAGATCATAATCACATTGTTCATTCTCTCAGCCTCATCATGTTCAAGCTGATTGTTGCCATAGATCAATGATCACATTGTTCATTCTCTCAGCCTCATCATATTCAAGCTGATTGTTGCCATAGATCAATGATCACATTGTTCATTCTCTCAGCCAGCCTCATCATGTTCAAGCTGATTGTTGCCATAGATCAATGATCACATTGTTCATTCTCTCAGCCTCATCATGTTCAAGCTGATTGTTGCCATAGATCAATGATCACATTGTTCATTCTCTCAGCCAGCCTCATCGTGTTCAAGCTGATTGTTGCCATAGATCAATGATCACATTGTTCATTCTCTCAGCCAGCCTCATCATGTTCAAGCTGATTGTTGCCATAGATCAATAATCACATTGTTCATTCTCTCAGCCAGCCTCATCATGTTCAAGCTGATTGTTGCCATAGATCAATGATCACATTGTTCATTCTCTCAGCCAGCCTCATCATGTTCAAGCTGATTGTTGCCATAGATCAATGATCACATTGTTCATTCTCTCAGCCTCATCATGTTCAAGCTGATTGTTGCCATAGATCATTGATCACATTGTTCATTCTCTCAGCCTCATCATGTTCAAGCTGATTGTTGCCATAGATCAATGATCACATTGTTCATTCTCTCAGCCTCATCATGTTCAAGCTGATTGTTGCCATAGATCATTGATCACATTGTTCATTCTCTCAGCCTCATCATGTTCAAGCTGATTGTTGCCATAGATCAATGATCACATTGTTCATTCTCTCAGCCAGCCTCATCATGTTCAAGCTGATTGTTGCCATAGATCAATGATCACATTGTTCATTCTCCCAGCCAGCCTCATCATGTTCAAGCTGATTGTTGCCATAGATCAATGATCACATTGTTCATTCTCTCACCCTCATCATGTTCAAGCTGATTGTTGCCATAGATCATTGATCACATTGTTCATTCTCTCAGCCTCATCATGTTCAAGCTGATTGTTGCCATAGATCAATGATCACATTGTTCATTCTCTCAGCCTCATCATGTTCAAGCTGATTGTTGCCATAGATCAATGATCACATTGTTCATTCTCTCAGCCAGCCTCATCATGTTCAAGCTGATTGTTGCCATAGATCAATGATCACATTGTTCATTCTCTCAGCCAGCCTCATCATGTTCAAGCTGATTGTTGCCATAGATCAATGATCACATTGTTCATTCTCCCAGCCAGCCTCATCATATTCAAGCTGATTGTTGCCATAGATCAATGATCACATTGTTCATTCTCTCAGCCTCATCATGTTCAAGCTGATTGTTGCCATAGATCATTGATCACATTGTTCATTCTCTCAGCCTCATCATATTCAAGCTGATTGTTGCCATAGATCATTGATCACATTGTTCATTCTCTCAGCCTCATCATATTCAAGCTGATTGTTGCCATAGATCATGATCACATTGTTCATTCTCTCAGCCTCATCATATTAAAGCTGATTGTTGCCATAGATCAATGATCACATTGTTCATTCTCTCAGCCTCATCATGTTCAAGCTGATTGTTGCCATAGATCAATGATCACATTGTTCAATCTCTCAGCCTCATCATATTCAAGCTGATTGTTGCCATAGATCAATGATCACATTGTTCATTCTCTCAGCCAGCCTCATCATGTTCAAGCTGATTGTTGCCATAGATCAATGATCACATTGTTCATTCTCTCAGCCAGCCTCATCATGTTCAAGCTGATTGTTGCCATAGATCAATGATCACATTGTTCATTCTCTCAGCCTCATCATGTTCAAGCTGATTGTTGCCATAGATCATTCATCACATTGTTCATTCTCTCAGCCAGCCTCATCATGTTCAAGCTGATTGTTGCCATAGATCAATGATCATATTGTTCATTCTCTCAGCCAGCCTCATCATGTTCAAGCTGATTGTTGCCATAGATCATTCATCACATTGTTCATTCTCTCAGTCTGCCTCATCATGTTCCATGTTGATCAGGTGAATGTGACCGGCCTACCACTGTTTCCACAAACAAAAATCCAAACCAGAAAGGATCATTTGAAACCACATTACAGTGTATCTTGCAGTAACTGAATGTAATAATTACCACATGTAGCCATTATAACTTGACATAACTACTTGTCATAACTGTACTTCTGTGACTTACATAACACAGTAGGCTGAAACTTATGACTTGTTTGCACATGATTTTATTCTTATGTTTATGATTACTTGAAAACTAAACTTATAATATTCGGCTCAAATATGTTTTATCAATCCTTGTCTATGCATGTTAAAGCTTGAATACAAGAAAAGAGATTGAGAGAAAACTAAACACTTTTGAAGACAGATGTCTAAGAAAAATACTCTGTGTACAATGGAATGAATTCAAGATTAATATAGAGATAAGAGAAATGGTCATGTAACTAAAAATGACATCTACCATTATGAAAAGAAAATTGACATATCTCGGGCATGTGTTGAGAAGAAACAACAAGAGAATTCCAAAACAGGCTCTTCTAATGGAAACATCAGGACACAGAAAAAGAGGAAGACCTAGAGAGACACTTATAACACTTATAAGAGAAGCAAAGTTGACAGGAAAAGACTCATTAGATAAGATCTTGCCAAGAATAGAGATGGGTGATGAAAAACACTACAAGCCCTATGTGATATGATGTCCAGCAGCACTGGAAGGATCCAGATCAAGTAGATTACTTGACACCTTATTGTAAACCTCTGTTTACCTCTCCCTGAAATGCTTGTGTTTTTGCTCCAGTTGTCTGGACCAGACATCCGTCCCCGACACTGCGTGATTGCACATACAGAAGGAATAGTCACACTGACACCTAATAGTCAGAATGCAGAAACTTACGTTGAGGGCCAGAGAATCTATGAGACCACTATGTTGAAACATGGCATGACTATCCAGTTTGGCAGAGACAAGCTCTACAAATTTCTGGATCCAAGAATCGATGAGGTAAATAATATAACTGATGTGATTATTTGCATTTAAGATATCCCTAAGTTCTTCTTACTCATTTCAGTCAAATATTTGTTGAAGGTCATACACACCAACAACCTCAAAACATTCAAACAATTATTGAAAGCTTCAAACATCTAAGTTTTAACTGGACAGATGGGACATAAGAAAGTATTTCTTGGAAAGGGGAGTAATCATTGGGTGAGCACAGCAGAGGGCAAGATAATATTTTGCTGTCATGAGTAAAAGAAAGTATTTTGCTGTCATGAGCAAAAGAAAGTAGTTTGCTGATTTTAGTAAAAGAGAGTATTTTGCTGTTTGCTATTATGGGTAAAAGAAAGTATTTTGCTGTCATGTGTAAAAAGAAAGTATTTTGCTGTCATGTGTAAAAAGAAAGTGTTTTGCTGTTATGGGTAAAAGAAAGTATTTTGCTGTCATGTGTAAAAAGAAAGTATTTTGCTGATTTTAGTAAAAGAGAGTATTTTGCTGTTTGCTATTATGGGTAAAAGAAAGTATTTTGCTGTCATGTGTAAAAAGAAAGTATTTTGCTGATTTTAGTAAAAGAGAGTATTTTGCTGTTTGCTATTATGGGTAAAAGAAAGTATTTTGCTGTCATGTGTAAAAAGAAAGTATTTTGCTGTCATGTGTAAAAAGAAAGTGTTTTGCTGTTATGGGTAAAAGAAAGTATTTTGCTGTCATGAGTAAAGGAAAGTATTTTGCTGTCATGAGTAAAATAAAGTATTTAACTGTGATGGGTAAACAAATAATAAAATAGTGGTTGTGGTTTGTACATTTTCGTAGTCAGTACTCTCTATATGTTCAGGTATTCTACAAAATATGGAAATATAAAATACTAAGCAAGAAAACTAAACTTAGCAAACATATTATCAACTCTTACCTCAGCACGTGAAAACTGGAAAACAATAAAAGAGATTGAGAGAAAACTAAACGCTTTTGAAGACAAATGCCTAAGAAAAATACTCTGTGTACAATGGAATGAATTCAAGAGTAAAATAGAGATAAGAGAAATGGCCATACAACCAATGATCTCATCGACAATTGGGAAAAGAAGATAGACATATGTCAGACAAGTATTTCGAAAAGATAAGAGAATTCCAAGACGGGCTCTTCTATGGGAAACATCAGGATACAAAAAAAGAGGGGAAGATAGCGATACACTGAATGAAACACCTATAAGAGAAGCAAAGTTGGCAGGCATAGACTCATTAGATAAAATCAAACATCTTGCCAAGAATAGAGATGGATGTTGAAAAACACTAAGTGACATCTAGCGGCACGGGAAGGATCCAGAGTTTTTGTTGACTTTTTGAAATTAGAATCTGTTCTGCTAATTGTTCATTGGTGAAGGATCCAGAGTTTTTGTTAACTTGTTGGAATTAGAATCTGTTCTGCTAATTGTTTATTGGTAAAGCTTCAGATTTGACAATACTCTTTTCTCACCAGCCTTCCTCGAAGAACCAGCCTTACCAGCTGCCCAACAAGACCCAACATGGGCAGCCCCAGGAGACCAACTTTGATGTTGATGGTCACATTGAGACAGTCAGCGGGGGATCATCACCACGCCCTGGGACTCTGTCTTGGGACCAGAAACAAAAGAGGTTCATTATTTTGTCCTCTGTTATTTATCTTGTATGATGGCTGATTCTGTGTTGATATGCTTGAATGGAACTTTACATCAAAGGGGCATCATCATCATGTGTTGTGCTCACTTTCTAGACTCATGCTTCTAGTCCTTGACCATGGCCTGGCAAAGAGATTGATGGTAGGACATACCTGTTGTGTCTTGTAGGGCAACAACAAAATCTCTCAACCTTGCCTGTTTTATGTCTATCTTTCACAGAATACCCCAAGTCTTGCCCACCCTGTGCAACTCTCCCTCTACAGTTTTATACCAGTTTGTCATTCTATTCTATTTATCATCCACCTTCCAAAAGCCCATTGCTGTAATTTCTTGTGATTGTTTCTGGGTCTCCACTGAGTATGGGCCTACCAGCTTCTTCAGCTGACAGACAAAAGCCCATTGCTGTAATTTCTTGTGATTGTTTCTGGTCTCCACTGAGTATGGGCCTACCAGCTTCTTCAGCTGACAGACAAAAGCCCATTGCTGTAATTTCTTGTGATTGTTTCTGGGTCTCCACTGAGTATGGGCCTACCAGCTTCTTCAGCTGACAGACAAAAGCCCATTGCTGTAATTTTTTGTGATTGTTTCTGGGTCTCCACTGAGTATGGGCCTACCAGCTTCTTCAGCTGACAGACAAAAGCCCATTGCTGTAATTTCTTGTATAATAAGAATATATAGAACAACAACAACTTAAATGGTTTGGCCACCTGGTCAGAATGAATCCTCACCAATCAACATCAAAGGCGTTTTTCTCGAGAATGCATGGAAAAAGACCAAGAGGAATACCCAGAAGAAGATGGATAGATGCAGTGACATACATGTAACAACAAAGGAAAATTACAAATTCAGACAATTCGAGCAGCTCAAGAACGACACATAAACCATGACACCTTTTAGGTATCAGTGAAAAGAGAAAAGAAGAAAGAAGAAAACTTCTATTCTTCTATAAATCCATGTTTTAAAGGCTTCAATTTTCTATTTTGTTTTCATGTTTAATGTCCATGTTTCTGCACCATACAGGAATGTTGAGAAGATATAACATTTTGCTATTCTTAGTTTTAGCTCTGGTGTTATTTGTTTTGATGTTAGTATGTTTTTCATGGCATTAAATTTGCCTTTTGTGGTTCTTATTTTGTTTATTTCAGTTTTACATTTTCCATCACTGGTTATAGTATGTCCAAGGTAGTTTTAACTGTGAACCTATATTACAATCATCATTACAACAGTTTGAACAAAGTAGACTTTCAAATGTTTAATACTAACTTCTTGCTGCAGCAAACAGATTAATTAGTTTTAACAACATTACATTCAGTACATATTTTTGTCTGTTTTCAGAAGTGTTTCTGACAGGTCTCCATCATCACTCAAGTCACAAGGAACAGAAGATGTACTGCCAGCCTCTGTAGAGTATAGTTTAGATGGTAACACTATTATTGTATTGACATTTTAATGGGTTTTTTTAGATTTTTAAAAAATAAGATGTGTCATTAAAAAAATGGCATGTTGGTTTTTAATTGATCTTGTTACTGTTTTTTTTTGTTTTGAAATGAAAAAGTTTTGTTGAGGAACATGGCAAGAAGAGACAGAATTATAAATGGAGATATAAGGAAAAGAGTTAGATTAACACTAGTGGAGATAACAGTTGAAATGGTTAATGGAAAGATGGTTCCATTACAGAATAACTTCACATAGCTCGGGCAAATGGTGCTCGTAAACCTGGGAGGGCTGACCATATAAGGACAGAATCCCCCTACAGAAGAGACAATCTGCTGCCTTGCAGGAAGATTGGGGACAATCAAAGGCTAAGGAAAGCAGACCTGAATAAAATGCTGGCAGAAATCGGATGCACTGGGCCATTGGCGCAGAACACAGTGCCACATTCCAACATGTCACTTAGACAGCTGCCTTCATAAGAAAGTCCAGAACCCTACTCTGAATGAGCCAGAAGAAGAAGAAATTGTTAATGTAACAAGATCACCACCAGACAGCTTCCTCTTAGAGATCAGAAGCATGAAGAGCGGGAAAAGATAGACCTAGAGGAGCATTAATTCTGGCTAACAGATGCCCCATTGTCCACTTGTGGATTAAAAGAATAGACTGCAGAACCACTGAACAAAGTGAATTTATTTGGCTGACATCTACACAGTTATACACTTTGTGAACTAGAAGTAATAGGAAACTCTTAATACAGAATTTCGCAGCAGGAGACAATGTGGTCAGCAGAAGCAAACTCATGTTTTGGCCCTTTAAAACACAAAAACACTTGATGGGAACTGCTTCTGATGATCAGATTGCCTTCTGTTGTGAGGCTGCTAGTAAAGAATTTCTTATTGCTTCTAGTTAGTGAACTTCAACATACACTACACGATTGTTCCATGTTTTATCATTTATGTGAAGATAAGGCAAAGTGATTCTTAGACTCAACAAAGCAAAACTACTGCATTGAGAGAAATCCCAAACATATGGTGGTCAAGTTCATGACAAGCATTAACTAATGATGTAAACATCAAAATACTAACACAAGAAGAAGAAGAAGTAGCAAAAAAGTACTAGATGCTTTAATCTCATGACAACAAAAATATAATTTGAGAGAAAAGTAAATCTGTATGAAGCATAAGTAGTACCTTAAAACTGGAGAGGTAAAGAGGCAGTGCTAAGATATGTTTTTGTTGTTTGTAATTAGGATGAAACAAAACTTAGATTGTTCAACTCCTCCTCTGTGATACCAATGCTAACATATGGATGTGATACCAGTGCTGACATATGGATGTGATACCAGTGCTAACATATACCAGTGCTAACATATGGATGTGATACCAGTGCTGACATATGGATGTGATACCTGTGCTGACATATGGATGTGATACCAGTGCTAACATATGGATGTGATACCAGTGCTGACATATGGATGTGATACCAGTGCTGACATATGGATGTGATACCAGTGCTAACATATGGTGGTGAAAGTTGGAAATCAACCAAGACTTTAGATAGGAAATTAAATACCCATGAAAACAAGTCTTCGTAGGATCTCAAACGTAAGCTGGAAAGAATAAATTTCAAATGAATAGATAAGAGATGAATCAAAACAAGAATATGTATCAGGCTTTATAAGAAAAAAGCATTTGAAATACATCGGTCATGTCCTGAGAATGAATGAAGAAAGACTTCCAAATCAGGCATTCATGTGGAAACCTTCTGGTTAAAGAAAACAAGGTAGATGCAGAGAATCGTTCTGAATAGTTACTAGGGAAAGCTGAACTATCTATAGTCCTTTTGAACCGAAGATGGCACATAGGGCAGAACTACAATCTCAAAAACAGAAACCTTGCGTGCCAAAGTGGCACATATTGCAGAGATCACTGATTCTAAAATCTATGGTTCTGTTTCCATAACAATGCTTTTTACAATGACAGCTTGTCAAGCCATCGATCAACTACAGACTCCTGAAGCTGAACTACAGACTCCTGAAGCTGAACTACAGACTCCTGAAGCTGAACTACAGACTCCTGAAGCTGAACTACAGACTAAGAAACAACCAAGACCTACAAGAACTAACAGCAAATCGTCAGTCATGGGAAACTATGACTCCTGCCCTACGTGCCGTCTTCGACCACTGAGGAAAATGAGTGAATGGATTACAATGTTAAATAATTATTAACATTGATTTTTGTTTGTTATATTAGTTGTCAGAAATTGACATAGATGATTGTTACTTCAATGCTGCATCAACTCTGCCATTGTATTTGATTCATTGAGAGTATTTCCATATAATTTCCCTTGGCTATTGTTTATATTACTTCTATATAATTAGATATGACTTCCTCTACAGCTGAAGATCGTCTTATCCAGGCTGCCATCTTGGATGTCAAAAGCAAACAGCTTCAGTTTAAACTGGCCCCAACGTACACCCTGTACATGTCAGTCCGCCACTTGCTGTCTCCCAGGTCGCCTGTCACTCATCGAGCACAGCTTGTGACTGACTTTGTCAACAAGACAGCTAAAATGATCCAGCGAAGCATTCAGGTAAAACCATAAAGTGGTATGACAGTAAGATCACTTTTAGCTAACCAGGAAAGAAGCTGTCAATGATCCATTACTCAGTGTTATTAACTTTTATGCTTCTCATTGAGAACAGTCATTCATTGATCATTTATCAACTTGTATCCATGTTTTCCTCATTAGATTTTTCTTTCTTTCTTCTCCATGTATTTCTCAGCCTTCATCTGTTTCTCTTGTAAAAGATTTGTATTGTTGATGGAAGAGATGAAGAAGAATGACATGTGGCCAATTGAATGAAGGTTTGTCCGGTCCTCTTATTTAATATCGTGACATCATCTCAGTCATGACATGATCTTGTTAGCATATTTTTATGACCGTGATATTATAGAATATGGTGACAGTAAAGTGGGCCCAGTCACCTCTTTTGGTTTGTCTTGTGATCTATGAAGACAGACTGACCTGGACAGTACTTGACAATATTGAATAGACAGCGAACTCACTGGTGGCTTGTTAGGAGGCTGGCTCGAACAGTCCAGCTCTCCATGAATTTATTCAATGCTGTATATTATTTCAATATCATGGGCAATATTCTCCATCCATACAAAGCATGTTATTTCCTTGTGAATAATAATAATCCTTAATACTGCTACTCAGTTTTCAGTCTAATTACCTAGAGACCCTCTAAGGTTTTAGTACTGTCTGAGACGGACCAAAAATCTTTTCATTATTAACCCTGGATTACGAATATATTAAAAAAAGGGATGATCTCAAAATACAATTTTTTTCGAGTTCAACAGATTACTGTGGACATTTTCCCCCTCCCTATACCTTCCTCATTATTACTTTTGGCGATCACTGAGTGTTGGATTTGTTTCCTCTGATGCTGGACCCAACACCAACATGAGGCATTGTAAAAAGTACAACGCTATTGTAAAAATGCATTAAAAAAAAAATAAATAAATTTGGCAAATTTTCAAAGAAAATCTTTTTTTCTCTCTATTTTATTTCTTATGGCGGAGGGAATCTCTCTTTGGTTGTTGGCGAGACATCAATCAAACCTTTGTAACACGGGATAGGCAGTGAATGACACTAATAGGAAGCCAAACATACAGGCTGGAATGACTGCCAACGTGTGAATAGACAAAGTAGTACCAACCCAGGGTTTCAGGCCATAAATCGAACCTAAGCCAAGAAATGACTACCACATCTGATCCCTGTGTCTCCTTATGAAAAAACACAGCTAGCTTTGTAGTAAAAGTTGAAAGTAAATTCTATTTTTTGAACTTCAAATGTATCTTTTTAGTGATTATAATTTTTATGAGCCCTTCATACAGACGTGACTCACGGATACGTATCATAATCTAGGGATAAGTTATCTGAACTGAATAACTGTCAGGATCTTGTATTGCTACAATCTACTTAGGGTCTATCTAGCAAATTCTGTCTGTAACTGGATGTTGTTTACTTTCTAGGTGATGACCTCATCTCCCTGGACCTTTCTTCTCAGTCTCTCAAACAACTCTTCCTTTGTATGTGTGTGTCAAGCTTCTCTCAGTCTCAAACAAAGAACCTCTGCTTTTGGTTGTTGTCACATGATTTCCTGGACATGATTTGCATGAAATATCCATGAACTGTGGGGTTACAACTATTCCCTATCTCCTTTGAATCTACAAAAGTTACTTCCCCCTTTTAGTGTAAATCATTCTCTCCCCCCCCCCCCTTTTTTTTTTCTTCCCTCTTACACACACACAACTTTTATTTTTATCTTTATTGAGCTAAACTCTGGGAGACTCCTACAAATTCTGAAATTGGATTCACCATTTATTGTGTCCTATTTAGCAAAATCTTGCCCAATCTCCCCTTGCTGCTGTTTGATTCCCATATGGCTACCCTAGTCCCCCAAAGAGAGGAGAGAAAGGTATAGAGCCACTGTTACCTGCCACGCATATCGTAAGAGGTGATTAAGGAGATTTGGAATTCTTGCCTGTGCTGTCGAGTAGGCCGTGCATGGAGTGACCTTGTTAATAGGATTTATCTGTGCATTTTGGGAAATTCTATGACATTTGGTGGAGCAGATATGGCAAATTTCTGACTGCAATGAAACTAGTTCCATGGATAGGATAGAATAGATTCTTTACAGGTTTTCTCATTTGTAAAGATATCATCTCATCTCATTTCCTCTTTTCTAAACAATTAATCTGGTCTCTCTTTTTAATATCTTTGTGTGAGCTTTTCAGCAGCACTGCATTAACATTTGATTAGAACAATCTTAGCTCTCTATTTTTGTTAATGTAAGTGTCTCTGTTTTCCATTCATTTGAAGTTCATTATGTCTGAAGTTTGATTTTGTATATTTTTTCTTGAAAAGCAGATCTGTTTATTCTATCCTATCCTATCCTATCTTATCCTATCCTATCCTATCCTCTCCTATCCTATCCTATCCTATCCTATCCTATCCTATCCTATCCTATCCTATCCTATCCTATCCTATCCATCCCATCCCATCCCATCCCATCCCATCCCATCCCATCCCATCCCATCCCATCCCATCCCATCCCCATCCCCATCCCATCCCATCCCATCCCCCCATCCCATCCCATCCCATCCCATCCTATCCTATTCTATTCTATTCATGGAATCAGTTTCATTGCAGTTGGGGCATTCCCAAATCCACTCCACCGCCCGTCCCAGTATTTCTCAAAGCATATACAAACTGATTGTTCCTGTAAGGTGTTGAATATAGAAACATCTGCTTTCCCACTAAGCACTCCGGATTGATCAGACCCCTTTTCCACCTTTAGACTCCTAAGTCTCTCAATGCATACATCATTGTCCCAGCCATTCTCCTTCTCTTCTCTTAACCTGTTGATTATTCATACATCAACAGTGATCAATCATACGTCAACATGACTTCATCCTCAGGATCTCCACAATGACCCCTCCTCATTAGCATTTTGGATGGCCAACTCTTCAGAGATCCTCTACATGGTCAAGCAGGACACAGACATCTACCCTTTGAGTGCTACGTCCCAGGAGATGCTGGCCGAAGCTGTCCAGGCAGCCTTCCATCACCTTGTTAGATGCCTTCAGGGAGATCTCCAGAGAGTTATGCCAGCTTTCCTCGACCCATCCGATGCTAGTGATGGAGATGATGGTGAGAAATTGTTTTCACTTGTAATCATCAGATTTAATGAGTTAAAAGCTATGATCAACCCAAGACTAGAGACATCACACTACACATGGATGGCACTAGTGATTGCCATGTGTTCTCTTTCTTTTCATTATATATTGATCATCTCTGCAACAAATGTTCTGCAGTCATTTTACCAGAATCGGGAGTTTGTTAAGATCCACAAAGCTTAGCTTTGCTGCTCTTGTCTGTGCTAGGATACTCTAGCATTGGTCTTACTCAGTCAGCATGTAGCTTCTTTAGCAGGTTATATAGCATTAGTTTCATCCAGTCAGCATGTAGCTTCTTTAGCAGGTTATATAGCATTAGTCTCATCCAGTCAGCATGTAGCTTCTTTAGCAGGTTATATAGCATTAGTCTCATCCAGTCAGCATGTAGCTTCTTTAGCAGGTTATCTAGAATTGGTCTCATTTAGTCAGCATGTAGCTTCTTTAGCAAGTTATCTAGAATTGGTCTAATTCAGTCAGCATGTAGCTTCTTTAGCAAGTTATCTAGAATTGGTCTCATTCAGTCAGCATGTAGCTTCTTTAGCAGGTTATCTAGAATTGGTCTCATTCAGTCAGCATGTAGCTTCTTTAGCAAGTTATCTAGCATTAGTCTCATTCAGTCAGCATGTAGCTTCTTTAGCAGGTTGTATAGCATTAGTCTCATTCAGTCAGCATGTAGCTTCTTTAGCAAGTTATCTAGCATGTCTCATTCAGTCAGCATGTAGCTTCTTTAGCAAGTTATCTAGCATTAGTCTCATTCAGTCAGCATGTAGCTTCTTTAGCAAGCTATCTAGCATTAGTCTCATTCAGTCAGCATGTAGCTTCTTTAGCAGGTTGTCTAGCATTAGTCTCATTCAGTCAGCATGTAGCTTCTTTAGCAAGTTATCTAGAATTGGTCTCATTCAGTCAGCATATAGCTTCTTTAGCAAGTTATCTAGAATTGGTCTCATTCAGTCAGCATGTAGCTTCTTTAGCAGGTTATCTAGAATTGGTCTCATTCAGTCAGCATGTAGCTTCTTTAGCAAGCTGTCTAGCATTAGTCTCATTCAGTCAGCATGTTGCTTCTTTAGCAAGTTATCTAGCATTAGTCTCATTCAGTCAGCATGTAGCTTCTTTAGCAAGCTGTCTAGCATTAGTCTCATTCAGTCAGCATGTAGCTTCTTTAGCAGGTTGTCTAGCATTTGTCTCATTCAGTCAGCATGTAGCTTCTTTAGCAAGTTATCTAGAATTGGTCTCATTCAGTCAGCATGGAGCTTCTTTAGCAAGTTATCTAGCATTAGTCTCATTCAGTCAGCATGTAGCTTCTTTAGCAAGTTATCTAGCATTAGTCTCATTCAGTCAGCATGTAGCTTCTTTAGCAAGCTATCTAGCATTAGTCTCATTCAGTCAGCATGGAACTTCTTTAGCAAGCTATCTAGCATTAGTCTCATTCAGTCAGCATGTAGCTTCTTTAGCAAGTTATCTGGCATTAGTCTCATTCAGAGAGCATGTAGCTTCTTTAGCAGGTTATCTAGCATTGGTCTCATTCAGTCAGCATGTAGCTTCTTTAGCAAGCTATCTAGCATTGGTCTCATTCAGTCAGCATGTAGCTTCTATAGCAAGTTATCTAGCATTAGTCTCATTCAGTCAGCATGTAGCTTCTTTAGCAGGTTATCTAGCATTGGTCTCATTCAGTCAGCATGTAGCTTCTTTAGCCAGCTATCTAGCATTGGTCTCATTCAGTCAGCATGTAGCTTCTTTAGCAAGTTATCTAGCATTAGTCTCATTCAGTCAGCATGCAGCTTCTTTAGCAAGCTATCTAGCATTAGTCTCATTCAGTCAGCATGTAGCTTCTTTAGCAGGTTATCTAGCATTAGTCTCATTCAGTCAGCATGTAGCTTCTTTAGCAAGCTATCTAGCATTAGTCTCATTCAGTCAGCATGTAGCTTCTTTAGCAATATTATCCAGCATTATTTTCATTCAGTCAGCATGTAGCTTCTTTAGCAGGTTGTCTAGCATTAGTCTCATTCAGTCAGCATGTAGCTTCTTTAGCTGGTTATCTAGCATTAGTCTCATTCAGTCAGCATGTAGCTTCTTTAGCAAGTTACCTAGCATTAGTCTCATTCAGTCAGCATGGAGCATCTTTAGCAAGTTACCTTGCATTAGTCTCATTCAGTCAGCATGGAGCTTCTTTAGCAAGTTACCTAGCATTAGTATCATTCATTCAGCATGGAGCTTCTTTAGCAAGTTATCTAGCATTAGTCTCATTCAGTCAGCATGGAGCTTCTTTAGCAGGTTGTCTAGCATTAATCTCATTTAGTCAGCATGGAGAATCTTTAGCAGGTTGTCTAGCATTAATCTCATTAGGCAGCATGGAGCATCTTTAGCAGGTTGTCTAGCATTAATCTCATTTAGTCAGCATGTAGTTTCTTTAGCAAGTTATCTAGCATTAGTCTCATTCAGTCAGCATGGATCTTTTTCATAGCAGATTTGTGTTAGTAACTTGTGTAACAGGTATTTGTTAGTAGCTTGTGTAACAGATATTTGTTAGTAACTTGTGTAACAGATATTTGTTTGTAACTTGTGTAACAGATTTGCTTTAGTAACTTGTGTAACAGATTTGTGTTAGTAACTTGTGTAACAGATTTGTGTTATTAACTCGTGTAACAGATTTGTGTTAGTAACTTGTGTAACAGATTTGTGTTAGTAACTTGTGTAACAGATATTTGTTAGTAACATGTGTAACAGATATTTGTTAGTAACTTGTGTAACAGATTTGTGTTAGTAACTTGTGTAACAGATATTTGTTAGTAACTTGTGTAACAGATTTGTGTTAAAAACTCGTGTAACAGATTTGTGTTAATAACTCGTGTAACAGATTTGTGTTAGAAAATGACAATATTAATAACATATTGTCAAATTTGTCACATTCTAGTACAACATATAGAATTTCTCAATCACAAGATTACATTTTCAAGCACTAGCACTTTCTTCTACACTTGGATCACTTTCTTCTACACTTGGATCTCTACAAAAATCATTGATAAATCGTGCTTCTGAAGTCAGCAACAAAACAAAGCAGCTAAAATAGAAGCAGGAAACTACTATATGTCGTCATCAGGTCACATGTTCTTTGTAGAACGTTGCATTCACTACAGTCCATGTGAAAGAATCTTTGTCTGTAGCCAGATCTCCAACTTCTTCTTTTGTCCTGTTCAAGGTTCCCTTGATGTCTTGAAACCACCTTCTCTCTGGTCTGCCCCTGATGTGTAAGTTCAGGAACCATGCCTTTTGCTTTATGTAGTGTGTTCTTAATTTAAATCAAAGCACTTATTGCCAGGTACCCAGTAAAGTGCTTGATATTTTTCAGTATGTCTGTTGGGGGCCTCGGTAGCCTAGTTGGGAAAATCACCTGACTAAGCTACCGACGTTTGGACAACCAATGTTTGATTCCCGCTGGAAGCAATGTGCATTGTATTCATGGTTAGAAAAAAAAATACCCCAGCGATCGACCCAGCCGCCGACAGAAATGAGTACCAGAGTATTACTCTGGGAAGGTGAGTAATGCCGCCTCACATCGCGAGTTTCAATGCTTGAAGCGACACTATCCAGAAGTCTCCAAACACTTATGGATCGTCGGCCGAGTACATATGGGTGAAAACTCGCGCACTGAGATGCCGATTCAAGTCTCATACTTTACTATCTGTTGTTCAAAGTGTGCATCACAAAGTGTCTTCTTTGACTGTGGCTATTCTGACATTTCTTCTGGTTAGTGTTGTTGTTTGTTATTAAAAATTTTTCTAACTTTATGTATTGGGCACTCTGAACATGAACATTACTGGAAGTGAGCTGTTGCTGAATATTTTTATGAGCAAATTGTCTAATCTTCGCTAATGATTCACTGCAATGGCCGTTAAATCTTCACTGCACATTTCCTTCCAGAAATGGGTCAACAACGGTACAATATGGGTCGACCCACTCTGGATGATGTCCTTGATACTCTATCGGCTGCAATGACACTCCTTCGTCGCTGCAGGGTGAATGCAGCCCTGACCATCCAGCTGTTCTCTCAGCTCTTCCACTTCATTAACATGTGGCTGTTCAACATCCTGGTCACCGGACCACAACTCGCACTCTGTACCCGCACGTGGGGATCACGTCTGAATAGGAGACTCGGCCGTGTGGAGACTTGGGCAGAGAAACAAGGTTTGGAGCTAGCAGCAGACTGCCACCTTTGCAGGATTATTCAGGTAACGTATTTGAAGTGAGGAAGTTGTTTTAAGCCTGTCTTGAGATCATCATCATGTGCCATCTCCGCATCGAAGGTTGGCTACCATGGAGCGCCATTCCACTCTGTCTCTTGCTTTGATAGTGCAGGTTGTCATAGGCTGACTTGTTCATCTCTGCATCGAAGGTTGGCTACCATGGAGCACCATTCCACTCTGTCTCTTGCTTTGATGGTGCAGGTTGTCATAGGCTGACTTGTCCATTTTTTTATGTTACTCATCCATGTTAGTCTTGATCTACCTCTGCTTCTTTTACCTTGTATTTTCCCTTCCAAGATTACTTTTAGTAGGCTGTTGTGTCTTTTAACAGGCCCCCAAAATCTCATTTGTCTTGTTTAAATTGTGATTAGTAGTTCTTATTTAATTTTTCTAAAGCTTTCCACAAAATGAGGAAGATACTATGCAATCCATTTTTGACAATAGAAACAAGAAAAAAAGAGTTCTTAAATGTTATGTAGAGCCAGTCTTAACATATAGATGTAAATCATGGACAACAAACAAGAAAATCACTGGAGGCTGTAGAAATGTGGTTTTACAGAAGAATGTTGAGAATACCATGGACAGCTAAGAAGAGTAGTGAAAGCGTTCTGAAAGAGGCCAAAGTAAAAAGAGAGCTAATTACCAATATTAGGAAGAAACAATCAATTTTTTGGCCATTTAATGAGAAGGGAACAGCTGGAATATATTGTAACAACTGGAAAAGCGAGGGACGAAGAGATAGAGGGAAGCAAAGAGAATAGATACCAAACAGCTTAAGAGGATGGCTTGGCAGAAGGTCAACAACAAATATGATAAATAACTGTTGAGATCAAAAGTTGTGGAGAGACATGATCACCTATGCCAGCAGTCATAGTTTTGATGATGATGATTTCATTTTTAATTGTTTTAAGATTTCATCATTTGTTTACTTTTCTTTCCTTCCAATTCTTCCTATTCTTCTATAAATCCACATTTCAGAGGCTTCAATTTTCTGTTCTGTTTTCTAGTCTAATGTCCATGTTTCTGCATCATACAGGAATGTTGAGAAGATACAACATTTTACTATTCTTAGTTTTAGCCCTGGTGTTAGTTGTTTTGCTGTTAATATATTTTTCATGGCATTAAAATAGCTTTTTGTGATTTTTATTCTTTTATTTCGTTCAGTTTTACATTTTCCATCACTGGTTAAACCAGTGACTCCAAGGCAGTCGAGGTGTTAGAGTATCATGGAGGTATGAGGTGTTGTTCACAGGCCTCTTTGTAGTTAAAGGAAGACATTACTTTACCTCATGTGACTTCTCCATCTTTGTAGTTAAAGGAAGACATTACTTTACCTGAAGTGAGTTCTCCATCTTTGTAGTTAAAGGAAGACATTACTTTACCTGAAGTGAGCTCTCCATCTTTGTAGTTACAGGAAGGCATTACTTTACCTGAAGTGAGTTCTCCATCTTTGTAGTTACAGGAAGGCATTACTTTACCTGAAGTGAGTTCTCCATCTTTGTAGTTACAGGAAGGCATTACTTTACCTGAAGCCAGTTCTCCATCTTTGTAGTTAAAGGAAGACATTACTTTACCTGAAGTGAGTTCTCCATCTTTGTAGTTACAGGAAGGCATTACTTTACCTGAAGTGAGTTCTCCATCTTTGTAGTTAAAGGAAGACATTACTTTACCTGAAGTGAGTTCTCCATCTTTGTAGTTACAGGAAGGCATTACTTTACCTGAAGTGAGTTCTCCATCTTTGTAGTTACAGGAAGGCATTACTTTACCTGAAGCCAGCTCTCCATCTTTGTAGTTACAGGAAGGCATTACTTTACCTGAAGCCAGTTCTCCATCTTTGTAGTTAAAGGAAGACATTACTTTACCTGAAGTGAGTTCTCCATCTTTGTAGTTAAAGGAAGACATTACTTTACCTGAAGTGAATTCTCCATCTTTGTAGTTAAAGGAAGGCATTACTTTACCTGAAATGAGCTCTCCATCTTTGTAGTTAAAGGAAGGCATTACTTTACATGAAGTGAGCTCTCCACCGTTATAGTTAAAGGAAGGCATTACTTTACCTCAAGTGAGCTCTCCATCTTTGTAGTTAAAGGAAGACATTACTTTACCTAAAGTGAGCTTTCCATCTTTGTAGTTAAAAGAAAGCATTACTTTACCTAAAGCGAGCTCTCCGTCTTTGTAGTTAAATTGAGATATTACTTTACCTGAAGCCAGGAGTCCATCTTTGGGAATCCCACCCTTCTCAATTTGGCACAAATAGCCCAGTCAACTTAAATAGTTGTTCTGAGGGATAGACATGCTTGGGTCCTCAGCACAATTTTGAACTTCATTATTTGTCATCTCTTTTAACCTTAATCACAAAAAACAAGTTATTTATGATTTCTTTGTCACTTAATTTATATTTATATAGTTCTGTTTTCAGCTCTCACAGAAGCTACAACTGTCTGGACACTTTTCAAATCCACCTTCTTCTTCAGAGCTCAACTCTGTTGATCATGTGATCTTAACTCTGTCCTGTTCCAACATGGAGGGATAGCAGCATCATGACACAATATGAGACCAAACACATAAACTCTCTAGCTCATTATTCATTTTTAATGTCATAATGTCTGAGAAGACTTGTTGACTTTTATCTCTTGATGTGCCAATGTAAACCTGTCTTGATGTGCTGATGTAAACACCTTAAGCCCATGATGATATGTTTTCATTTACTTTTCAGGCTGCCAGCTTGCTACAGGCCCCTAAATCCAGCAATGATGATATCACAAATATCAGCTCCACCTGCTTCAAGCTCAACTCATTGCAGCTGGAGTGTCTCTTGACTCGCTACATTCCAGAAGGAAATGAGCCACCGGTGTCCTCTAGTTTTGTGGAACGGGTGGTATCCATTGCTGAGAACATGGCTGATGAATTAACAAGGTCGGATAAACGGGAGGTGCGACTGGAAGAAGATAGTGATTTACATTTGCCTTTTCTGTTACCAGAAGATGGATATTCTTGTGATACCATTAGGGGAATCCCCAATGGCCTGCCTGAGTTTGTTAAACAGCTGGAAAGTGCTGGTAAGTTTTCAAGATGTGCTTGGAATTGTTAGCAATCTAGTATTTAGATTCTTCAGTCCTTGATTGATGTAAGTTGAAAATGTGTGCTTGGAATGTTAACAATCAAGTATTTAGATTCTTCAGTCCTTGATGTAAAGATGTGCTTGTAATGTTAACAATCAAGTATTTAGATTCTTCAGTCCTTGATGTAAAGATGTGCTTGTAATGTTAACAATCAAGTATTTAGATTCTTCAGTCCCTGATGTAAGTTGTAAAGATGTGCTTGGAATGTTAACAATCAAGTATTTGAATTCTTCAGTCCCTGATGTAAGTTGTAAAGATGTGCTTGGAATGTTAACAATCAAGTATTTAGATTCTTCAGTCCCTGATGTAAGGGGATCTGAGCACCTATGTAAGATGTAAAGATGTGCTTGGAATGTTAACGATCAAGTATTTAGATTCTCCAGTCTCTGATGTAAGTCGTAAACATGTGCTTGAAATGTTAACAATCAAGTATTTAGATTCTTCAGTCTCTGATATAAGTTGTAAAGATGTGCTTGGAATGTTAACAATCAAGTATTTAGATTCTTCAGTCTCTGATGTAAGTTGTCAAGATGTGCTTGGAATTGTTAACAATCAAGTATTTAGATTCTTCAGTCCCTGATGTATTGATCGGTCTGGGTTAATGGTTTTATTCTTTCTAAGTAATGTCATCATTTTGTGTTTGCTACTTTCAGAGTGATCATGTTTGTACACTGAAGCTGTAATTTTGATTTTGTAATCAGCTGTAAAATAATTCTATTTGATTCTGAAGTTAAGCTTACACCACAATATAAGAAAATAAAACATCTGTCTATTTCTGGAGTAGACTACAATTCATTGGAGCTATTGAGTTAGAATTTAGAGAGTAAAATGGTAGAGAGAGAGAGAGAGAGAGAGAGAGAGAGAGAGTTATGGATGGAAGAAGAAGCAGAAATAGTGTAATGCAGGGAGTAAGAATGAATGGAGTGTGGAGGGTTTGTCACAAGTTTGTATATGGCAATAAAATGAGTGA
Source organism: Megaustenia siamemsis (assembly GCA_032433765.1). NCBI lineage: Eukaryota > Metazoa > Mollusca > Gastropoda > Stylommatophora > Ariophantidae > Megaustenia > Megaustenia siamemsis. Next base: position 7,502,966 of record JAVIAB010000047.1, on the reverse strand, counting down.
TGATTCATTCTATATGTGATGTGTGAAGGCACTTGTTGTTAAATGTAAGTCTTTATTCAACAGGTTTGTGCAGGTTTATTATCAACAGTGCTGCCTCTGGTAGCTGGACTGTGTACATGGGGGATGAGAACTTCTCATATGTGAGTAGCTCCTTAGAATAAACAAAATAACCTAGAGGTAACAGTTGAAGAGATACAAGTGATTGAACATAGAAGCAGTAAAAATTCATTGTGTTGCGTCTTTGACCATCCACTCATGTAGTTTTATGTAGAGGTAGTCCTGTATGACAGTTTTGAAAGTTGAATAATTAATTATATGAGAAAGTGTTGTCATATAATGTAGAGTCAGCCATGCATGATTGTCGTGACAAATGTAATAAGACTAAATAAAGGTGCAATGTTATATAATAACTATATTGTTTTTTAACTTCAATTTGGACAAAGTTGAGCTAACAAAAATTGTAATTAATAACACTTCTGCAACATTATTTACCACTCACTGGACTTATTTGTTTCTGTCGCAGAGGACTGGAAGCAGCCCTGACATTGGCCTCCCAGCTTCACCAGAGATCATTACTATCTCCTTCAACAAGGTCAAGGGTAGTATGGGACTAAGTATCGTCGCCGCCATCGTAAGCAATTACAGATCATTTTCACATTTCAATTTTATAATGACTTACTTTAATGGGCGTGTAAGAAGACTTATCAACTGGAGTCGTCAGTCGCTGGACACTGTGGGACTTGCTGAGGAGGGGATCTGAGCACCTATGGACATGTTCGGAGTGCAATGATAATGACCCACAAATAACTCAATGACTTACTGTGAAGTTGTGTGAGACTGTGAAGTTGTGTGAGACACTTAGTGACAAACACCATGAACAGATTTTTGTGTTATCCCTGATATGAATGTCACTGTTTTAAGAAGATTTTAAATATCTGTGGGATCAGCACATTATGAACAAAGAAGTCATCAGAAGATCAGGCATTATACAACATCAATCAAGAAGTGAAAAGAAAGTGCTGGAAATGGCTAGGCCTTCCTCCATGAGTGGAATTAACCAGACATCTGCACATAGCATTAACATGGACACCACCTGGCAAATGAAAAAAAGGCAGACCATTAACCATACATAATGAAATGAAGGAGGCTGGCAGGTGTTGGGGATAGTTGTCCACGCTTCCTCCAGACTGGATTGGGTGGAGATCTCTTTTAAGTGCTCGATGCTGGGTGGAGATCTCTTGTGGGTGCCCTATGCTGGGTGGAGATCTCCTGTGGGTGCCCTATGCTGGGTGGAGATCTCTTGTGAGTGCCCTATGCTGGGTGGAGATCTCTTGTGGGTGCCCTATGCTGGGTGGAGATCTCTTGTGAGTGCCCTATGCTGGGTGGAGATCTCTTGTGGGTGTTCATCCGGAAGTTCATGTCCTCTTGAAAATGATGATCGTCATATTTTTAAAAAATGTATAGCGCTTGATGATGTTAGGCCATCGTTGTTGACTCCAATTCTGAACATATAGACACACAGTTAGCCGTCAGATTATCCCCGTCGCACATCAAACAACAGACCGTAAGATTAGCGTACGGCCGGTCTAGGGATATACGATGAACCATTATCATAAAAAATTACTACCACTTAATTGTTACATTTGAAGTTCAGGAAATAGTATTTTCTGTGAACTTTTGCTACACAGCTGTGTGTTTAAATAAGGAGAAACACGAGAATTGGATACTGTAATCATTTCCTGGCTTAGGTTCCATTAATGACTTGAAACCCTGGAGGTGTTACTTTGTCTATTCATAGATTGGCCATCAATCCGTTGAGTCCATTCAGTGCAGTCTATTATGTTCAGCTGCCACTTAGTGTCGTTCACTGCCTATCACAAGTTACAAAGCTCTCGACAACAGTCAAAGAGATTTCCCCCGTCATAATTTCAAGAAAAAAAAAGAAAGTAAATAAATTTCTTGAAAATCCAATTTATAAAAAAAAAAAGCCCATTTTTACAATAGTGTCATACTTTTTATGATTGCACATTGGTGTTTAATCCAACGTCAAAGGAAACAACTAAAAACCCAGGTGTCACCGGAAGTAGTAATTAGGAAGAGGGGGGGGGGGGGGGTGCCAATCATAAACGGCTTAATTCCCCCAAAAAATGTATATTTGAAGTCATTTTATTGAGGGTATCATAATCCAGGTTTAAAGTGTTGCTTTTGGGCTGGAGCAAACAGTGTTAAAATAAATGTTATCATTCTGTAGGGTGAAGGCCAGCCAGAACAAGGGATATACATCAAATCTGTGGTGGATGGTGGAGCCGCTGCTTTGGTAAGTTTATTACTGACTTTCCTTTACAATAATAAAGGTAACAATTAGGCAACATTAGCAAGTGTACTGGACATTTATTGTGTATAGTTATCTCATTTACTGAGATGGAACTTGTATGCCCTGTGCTCTCATTCTTGGTCATAGCAAAATTGTTTCCTGGATACTAGAGGCTGGCTTTCTTTATTAACAAAAATAACCTGACAATTCTCTTCTCTATGATAAATATCTGACAAATTCTCATATCCCTGATAAATGACTAACAAATTCTCATATCCCTGAATAATGACTAACAAATTCTCATATCCCTGATAAATGACTAACAAATTCTCATATCCCTGATAAATGACTGACAAATTCTCATATCCCTGATAAATGACTGACAAACTCTCATATCCCTGATAAATGACTGACAAATTCTCTTCTCTATGATAAATATCTGACAAATTCTCATATCTCTGATAAATGACTGACAAATTCTCTCCTCTATGATAAATATCTGACAAATTCTCATCTCCTTGATAAATGACTGACAAATTCTCTCCTCTATGATAAATGATGACAAATTCTCATATCCCTGATAAATGACTGACAAATTGTCATATCCTTGATAAATATCTGATAAATTCTCATATCTCTGATAAATGACTGACAAATTGTCATATCCTTGATAAATATCTGATAAATTCTCATCTCCTTGATAAATGACTGACAAATTCTCTCCTCTATGATAAATGACTGATAAATTCTCATCTCCTTGATAAATGACTGATAGATTCTCCTCTCTATGATAAATGACTGACAAATTGTCTTCTCTATGATAAATGACTGACAAATTCTCATCTCCTTGATAAATGACTGATAGATTCTCCTTTCTATGATAAATGACTGACAAATTGTCTTCTCTATGATAAATGACAGACAAATTCTCATCTCCTTGATAAATGACTGACAAATTCGCTTAATTTAAGTATTTTTCTTGCTTAAAACTTATGCTATATAATTTTCAGTATAGGGAGCTTGTCATTTGGTTTGTCAGAAAGAAGAGAGCTTGTCATCAGTTTATCATAATGAAGAGAACTTGTCAGAGACAGATGGCGAGATTTGATAAAATATCTTTAAAAGAAAACTGCTAGAACAAAAATTCATATAGGAGAAGGTGTATCTTGGTCTACGCCCTATGGGCCGGTTACGGCTCGAAAGGTCAATAGATAGATAGATAGAAGAGAACTTGTCATTAGTTTATCATAAAGATGAGAGCTTGTCATTAGTTTATCATAAAGAAGAGAGCTTGTCATTAGTTTATCAAAAAGAAGAGAACTTGTCATTAGTTTATCATAAAGAAGAGAACTTGTCATTAGTTTATCATAAAGAAGAGAGCTTGTCATTAGTTTATCAAAAAGAAGAGAACTTGTCATTAGTTTATCAAAAAGAAGAGAACTTGTCATTAGTTTATCATAAAGAAGAGAGCTTGACATTAGTTTATCATAAAGAAGAGTACTTGTCATTAGTTTATCATAAAGAAGAGAGCCTGTCATTAGTTTATCATAAAGAAGAGAATTTGTCATTAGTTTATTATAAAGAAGAGAATTTGTCATTAGTTTATCATAAATAAGAGAACTTGTCATTAGTTTATCATAAAGATGAGAGCTTGTCATTAGTTTATCATAAAGATGAGAGCTTGACATTAGTTTATCATAAAGATGAGAACTTGTCATTAGTTTATCATAAAGATGAGAACTTGTCATTAGTTTATCATAAAGAAGAGAATTTGTCATTAGTTTATCATAAAGATGAGAACTTGATTTATCATAAGAAAAAGTTAGAGAAAAGTTTCTTATTTTTCTAGATAGAGGAAGGCATACTTGATTATTCAATTCTTTCTTTCACTCTAGTACTGGCATGTTTTCACTAAACAAAAGTGGTGTATTTGACAAATTGTAAAACTGACAGATTCCTTACAGTTAATTGCTCTTCTTCCTCATTCATTACTCATTTTTGTTCTCCACAAAGATTAAACATTGACATAAAAAAAAAGTGGAAACTGAAATTAAACTCATTATGTATCATGTTAACTAAGTAACTTACAGAATCAGCCATCAATTGGTGTGTTGTAGTTTTAAAACTTTGAGGAAGGGATGCAAGTTTTCTCTCATAAATAAGAGAGTAGTTCCTTCAGTTTGCTCACTGCTGTACAGTAATCTTGAATACCAGAGACGACATTTGTTGCTTACAATGAATTTTGCTAACAAAAATGAATGAAAATTGTTGAAAGTACTGGGACAGTGATTATGTTACAAACATTCTTGAAAATAGTTCAAAATGCTGAGACACAGCAAAGTGTTTAAGACCTTGTTGAAATAGTTCAAAATGCTGAGACACTGCAAAGTGTTTAAGACCTTGTTGAAATAGTTCAAAATGCTGAGACACTGCAAAGTGTTTAAGACCTTGCTGAGTTCAGTATCAGCATTTAGAGATAAAAGAAGCTGTGCAATTTCAGCTGTCTTACCTTGTGAATCAGTACCCATTCACAGTTGTGCAGGGTGGATCATGATCAGAACCTTTTTATGAAAAACAGAAATGAGAGAGGCAGACAAATGATATACTTCTCATGTTCTATTCTATTCTACTCTACTCTATTCATGGAATCCATTTAATTGCATTCGGTGCATCACCATATCTGCTCCACCACCCATTCCAACATTTCTCAAAGCATATGCAGACTGATTGTCCCTATAAGGTGTTGATTAGTTATATATCTGCTTTTCCCACTAAACACGCTGGATCTACCAGATCCCTTTTCCACCTTTAGACTCCACAATCTCTTAATATATACATCATTGTCCCACCCATTCTCCTCCTCTCTTAAGGAATGAAGAACAAATTTGGTGATGTCTTCTTAGTCTAGAGTCAGGCCACACTCAGTGTCAGAGCTGCCAGCGAGCTTATACTGCTATTTCATTGTACACCATCATCATCGAGTGCCGTCTCCGCATCGAAGGTTGGCTACCATGGAGCACCATTCCACTCTGTCTCTTGCTTTGATGGTGCAGATTGCCATAGGCTGACTTGTCCATCTTTTGATATTACTCGTCCATGTTAGTCTTGGTCTGCCTCTGCCTCTTTTACCTTGCATTTTCCCTTCTAATATTACTTTTATTAGACTGTTGTGTCTTTTAACATGACCAAAAAATTTCATTTGTCTTGCTCTAATTGTGTTTAGTAGTTCTTTCTTCATTTTTAGTTGTTTTAAAACTTCCTCGTTTGTTGTACACCAGCATGCCCTAAACAACAGTCCCAGGTTAACGAGCTTATTTTAGAGTCATTGTTTTGTGCCACTTGTGTGTTGTGTGAATGTTTGAAGAGAGTGTTGTAGCTGTAGTGTGCTCCTCTTTCAGGATGGTCGACTGCAGGCAGGGGACCAGCTTGTGGAAGTGGATGGCAAGTCTCTAATTGGTGTCAGCCAGGACAAGTTAGTCAAACTTTCAATCTCTTCACTTCTTGTGTTGTGTCCATGATGACTAAATATATCAGTCTGGTTGTTTACTGCTAGTAGCTGCACTATCCATCAGGCAGAATGTTACAGATACAAGGTCTACTACATGCTGCACTACCCTCATTTTAACCCTTAGAAGTCCTTGTTTTTTTTTAAGGTATTTTGGGATATTTCAGGTTTATTTTTGTGGACAACCATAGAAGTCAGTCTTTGGTTTGAACCTAGTGTTATTGCTGAATAGGAAATATGAGCTTCTCTTTAGTGTTCATGTTTTTGGAGTTAGATTGTGTTTGCTGAATAATGTGACCTAGTTTCTTTGTTACTAAAAATAAAAACTGACTAAAAACACACAACATAAATAGTTACCAAGAAGAAAAGACAAAAGTATGAAAATTATTATGAAAATCTTTAATACAGTTATTTACAACATTCATTTTTACAGAAATTAAAAACAAATTGGAAAAAAAAAATTCAAAAATAAGTTAGTAGTGCACATAAATAAAGCATATAAATTGACAAATTATAGTCAATTAGCTCTCTCTGTTATACAGACTCATCTACATCAACACATCTGATGTTAGAAAGGAAGGATACCATAATTGATTAGAAAAGAAATTAAAGAAAACAAATTATGTGTTTACATATATTCACAAAGTTATACAAAATATTATATAATTGTTATTTAAACAAAATAGGCTAACTTAATTGATGATATTTAATCTCTCATAATAACTCTTACTGTACATGCTTAAAAACCATATTTTTAAAATAAATATACCATATTTATATTTTTATTTTTACATTAAGAAAAATAAATTATGGCATGAGTGTATATATCATAACAACTTTTTAACCTCAAACATTACTTTGATGTGTTTTATATAAAAATGTTTACAATTGAATGGTTGGTGGTGGTTGGTTGCGTTCGCCCGATGACTAAAGTATTCTAGAGTATCGTAGTAGACTAGAATATTCCTCTTCATCATCTGCCCTTACAAAGACGTAGTGGACGTGTCTGCGTTGTGTTGTGGTTTGCAGTATAACTGTTATATTTGCTCCTTTCGGCCCAACACATCCGACTTCAGCACGACATTTTTGAGTACCGAGTTGTCTTCCCTCTTCGATCCCTACACTCTTGGCCAGACTAGATAAGTTAGTCTGTTACTGGAGACACCTCGGAGAGGTGGAGCAGGGTCTGGATGGTTTTGGTTCACCGATCCTGGCGCAAGCCATCATCTGTGGGTCGCTGACAACTTCCAGCTCTGGGTAGGCGTGCCTTTGCCTCCACAATTGAATTAATCTTGTATAAAACGTATTTACAAATATATTATTTCAAGAAAATTGCTGAAAGTAACTGAAAAACCTGATGAAGGAAAAAAAAAAACTAGATTGAAAAGCATAAAAACAAAAATTGCACTTGAAATAATATTTACAGAGTTTATACATGTCAGTAACACCATAAATGTTGTTTATTGTAAAATATAATATCCATTTTTACACAAAATTGTAAAAGTTTTAAATATTTGGCCTAAAAAATAACATTTTTGTGATTTAAAAAAAAATTAGAATAACCTTAACGTTAATTTCTCTTACCTCTGGTACCAATATGTGTTCTGATGATCAATATTCTCAGTCGATGAAAAATCTGAAACCAAAATTTCATTCATGTGGTGGATAAATATAGAACTTCTGCATCTTTTAATAGTAATCCATGATTAAATTAATTGTGAGGCATGTTTGGCCATAAATCGCTATTTACATCTATAAGGAAATAATTTTCTTGTCATTTAAAATTCAATCACTTGGAATAACACACGATTGAAACAGATTAAAAACACAATGAAACCTGCTTTTAATAACACAAGAACTGAATGAGTTACAAACATAAACATCTTGAATAGACTTTCACAAAGCTGGATTGGATTAAATATGAAAGGATTTTATTTAAAGACTGAAAATAAGACCAAATCTCATTCAACTAGTATTAGGTGAGTCAGAATGAACAGATATGCAGTTTTCATCTATTTTTTTTTGGGAGGAGGGGGGTGGAAGGGAGGAAAAGGGGGGGGGGGATTTCTATCTATCTATCTATCTATTGTCCTTTCGAGCCGAAGACGGCACATAGGGCAGAACCACAATCTCAAAAACAGAAACCTTGCATGCCAAAATGGCACATATAGCAGAGATCACTGCTCTAAAATATATGGTGCTGTTTCCATAACAATACTACAATGACAGCTTGTCAAGCCATCGATCAATCTCCTTAGTTGCCTCTTACGACATGCCTGGAAGGTCACAGTGTCACTATTCTTTACCTCACTCACAATGAGGCCCCGGTAACACATGGGAAATTGTCAATTTGCAAGAATTTGTATTTTGAGATGGTAATTTCTACTGCAATCTCGTATTCTGGGGTTTAAAACAATAACTTTGACTGAGAATAGTATCAGTTGTGTGAAGAAATATTAAGTTTTCTAGTTTATTAAAGAAAATAAATAATGAGTTTTTTTTTAATGGATAGTAGCACATATGTTTGTGTTCATTCAACGCTTTTATAAGGCATAGAAATGTGGATGTTAAATAAGATAGCAAAAAAGACAACTAAAGGTTGTGGATCTGCAGAACTTTGGGAAAAAAGTTGTTTAGAACAAAGTAGTGAAGATTTTTTCAATAGCTGAGAATGGGGAAAGAACTGTTAAACACAAAATAGACTAGACAAATGAAGTGTTTTGGACACATCAAGAGGCATAATAACAAGCTGAGTCATCTTAGAGAGAAAAATGCAGGTTGAAAAGAAATATTTGTTTTCTTGCAGTTCACATCTGTTTAAAGATTAAGTTTTAATTTTGTCTACAGTTTTTATAAGTATCATGAAAGATATCTCCAGCATGTCCACTCCATGAATACCCACATGAAAGAGTAGAACATCACCTTTTTGGCTGTCAAAATCTCACTGACATCAGAGTAACTCTACTTCCTCAAAGACCTGATAAATAGAGCACATTTTACGGAACTACAAGGGAACTCAGAAATACTTGTAGATATGATAAAATGGCTTTGGGTCGTTGTAGTGTCTTTGAGTTGTGATTTGTCATTAATTAGTTGTAGTGTCTTGAGATGTGATTTGTTATTAATTAGTTGTAGTGTCTTGAGTTGTGATTTGTCATTAATTAGTTGTAGTGTGGGTCACTAAGATCATTTGTTTTCAATCAGGGCAGCAGAACTGATGACCAAAACTGGCCAGGTAGTCAAACTCAAAGTGGCCAAACAAGCTGTCTTGTACCACAACTTGGGCTCCTTGCTTTCTCAACCTTCACCTACAAGTCAAAGAGGTCAGTCAACAATTTTTTACATTTTTTTATAGAAAAAAGGACAAATAATTTTTAACAAAAAGGAAAGAATGATTGAAGTAACTCTCTCTTGTCTTCTTTCAAATGTTATTTTGCTGCAAGCATTTATGAAGCTCACCTGTCATGCTATTCATTGCCAATTAGATTGAGGACTTCATGTACCATGTAACTGTTGTATTAAATATATTTTAAAAATCAGCCTTTGTTAACTTCAACATTGAAGAGTTTGCAAAGTTATTGATTGTGACTTAATTTAAGAACAAATTTTTCCTTGTCCATATTTCTCCTACAGCTGCCAACATGAGAGCACCTGGTCCCAACAGGACATTCAGTGATGAAGGCCCACCACCGTACGATGGAAGGAATCTCAAGAACATCAATGGATATGGTATATCATGACCACTTCTACATGCATTACAGATCTTTAACAGATCTTATCTAGTTCTTCTTATCTTGGGCTAATCTTTCAGATTGATTCATGCTTTCTTTAATCTCATTTTCTAACTCGTCTCTTCATGTAATTCATAATCTTAAACTGCCTCACTTTTCTTCCAACTTTTTGAATCAGACCAGTTAGAGTTTGAAGTTGTTTTTCTTGTATATCCTAAACATCACAATCATCTCATCGCTCACTAAGATATTTATTTGTTTCTTTCCTGAAGTTTCTCTCATGTCATTTTTAACATTCACATCAATCCTTTATATTTGTAAGTGTCTGCTTTATGACATGATAGTTTCAAACAGAATCTGGGATCACATACCATTTACCTTGCCTTCTGTTCTGTGTTTATCCATCATCCAAGATCTTATTTTCAGCATTTAAAAGACAAGAAATGCACTTTTCTCTTCTCTGTCTTATGTTTCTGTCACTTTCAGTGTTTACTAGATGAAGAAATATTCTAATTAAAACCAACAGTAAGTACCAGACTAGAGAAGTTTAGCTTTTCCTTGTAGCACCATTTGGGAGTTTCTGTGAAATTTGTGTTCTATTCATAACTTGTGTAGTGCTGCAACTCTGAAAGCTGCTGCTAACATTCGTCTTATATTCTTTCATGATTTCCTCCTCAGGGAACCAAGACAAGATGCGAGCACCTTCATCAGGGAACCTAGTTGACCCAAGATCACTAGGACAAAATGATCCGTACAAGCATCGTCATGATGATCCACGTTCAAAATCAACATCAAATCTCCTGGCTGAAGCTAAACAGGAACCCAGTAACATCCACCCCAACATGAAGCCAGCTCAATCTGTGGGTATGTTACACCCCTCTCAAAATTATGGTCAACGCCAAGACATTAGACCCAACGATTATGAAAATCAGCCTCGTTACCCGCCAGCAGTGGCCCAACAAGGAAAGTCTCAAAACATAAACACACCACAGACATACCAGCAGTCTCAACGAAATTCTGATAGATCCTCAATGTCTTCAAGAGCATCATCTAACAGCAATAAGGAGGTCAGACCGATTTCTGCTTTGTACAACAACAACAATAATAATAATATGAGCAAAGATAGTCAAGATTCATTCTCGAGACCCAAGTCTGAGGATGTTGGCAACAAATTGAAAGATTGGCAGGAGGGTTATGAAGACCCTCGTGTTGGAAACAACAGACGCACAAGTGGAAGACAAAGCCCTCCTTACACCAATATTGGTCTCCAGAATCGAGAGCCACCACCTCAGCCAACTCACAATCCTCCACCCAAACCCACAGCACATGAGCGTCTCTTTAACCAGACCAGCGGCCCACACACCAGTGGCCCACACACCAGTGGCCCACACACCAGTGGCCCACAGAAGGTGAACAGCTCTGCACACAGTCGACAACCTCACTTCTATGAGAACACAACACCATTACAGCGTGAGCCACCTCCTGCATTTCATCAACTGCAAAGACCACCAAATGAGAATGAATTAAAGCCCCAACAGGCATCAAAACCAGCAGCTGCTCCTATAAAAAAGAACTTGCCACGTGTTCACCACGTGGATGTGCCAAATCTAAAAATTGACAATAGACAAACACAGCCTTCCTTTTTTGGCAATACACGAGCACCAACCTCACCTCAGGGGGTTCAGCCTGGTAGTCCGCATGTTGTCAAACAGAATGTTTTACCACACCTTGATGAAAGAAATGCACCATATGATCAAAGAGGTGTGCAATATGATCAAAAAAATGTGCCATATGATCAAAGAGGTGTGCAATATGATCCAAAAAATGTGTCATTCGATCAAAGAAATACACCATATGACCAAAGAAGTGCACAATATGATCAAAAAAATGTGCCATATGATCAAAGAAATGCACAGTTTGATCAGAGAAATGTGCCATATGATCAAAGAAATGCACAATTTGCTCAAAGAAATGTGTCATTCGATCAAAGAAATGCACAATATGATCAGCGAAATGTGTCATTCGATCAAAGAGACACACTATATGACCAAAGAAATGTTCCACAGTCACAAGATCAAAGGAACCAAGTCCAGCCAGATTTAAGAAATGATCCAAGGTTTGCACAAGACCTTAGAAATATGGTTGATCCAAGAAATGGATTCGACTATAGGAATGTGCAGCAAGATCCACGGATTATAACAGATCTTAGAAATGCTCCTGATCCCAGAAATACGCAACAGCCATTTGTTGTAGATAGTTCTTCACAACAGCCAAGTGCTAGAGACAGCTTTACACAACAGCCAAGTGCTAGAGACAGCTTTACACAACAGCCAAGTGCTAGAGACAGCTTTACACAACAGCCAAGTGCTAGAGACAGCTTTACACAACAGAATGCGCACAAAGTGGTCAACAATCACCCTCCCTCAAACTCTCAGGAGCCAAAGAGAGTTGTACAATCAGACCCATATTATGACCACCAGCCACGGCTCGCTAATGGTAGTAACCAGTATAGCTACACAACTGATTCCTCTGACTTCCCACCTCCCCCAACACACAAGGATCTGCCTCAGGACACCTCATCATCTCAGGTAGATGATTACCAAGATTTGCCACCGTTGCCACCACCTCCCTCATCTGATGCCCTCATTGAGCAGAGACTTGCTGAGGAACAGCTGAAATTGATGCAACAAATTAATGCCACCAATCAGTTCCTGGCAGCAGATCCAAGGTATGACTTGAAACTGATCACGCTTAAACCTACCACAGACATACTGGAGGCTTTAGAAATGAGCTAAAGCTTTTTAATTCTACCTACCTATTTCATCCATCCATCCATCAATCCCATTTCCATCCCCTCCCTCCGCCCTGAAGTATTTTAGTACTGGAGTATATCTGCAATGTCGAATCTTGTAAAAATTTTACTGTTTTTTTGTCATTCTTGCAGTGGCCTTTTTTATATGTCTGTAGTGTTGTATCTAAGGGCTAATGGTTTTTCACGTCTACTATATTCAACACAGTCATGTGGTATATGTGTTCAGCTAAGCTTCTTATTTATTAACCCTAGATGACAACACCAAGCTGTGAGTCATGTTTTTATGATACCTTGGTAAACATGACTACCACTTAATTGTTACATTTTGAGTTTGGAAAATAAGATTTTCTTCAAACTTTTGCTACACAGCTGTGTGTTTACCCTAGGAGAGACTTGGGAATCTGATGCTGTTATCATTTCCTGGATTAGGTTAGATTTATGGTCTGAAATTTGACCCCATCATGCCATGGCTACCAGAGGTGTTATGTTGTCTATTGATACGGCAGTCACTTGTTTATCAATCCATGCCATATGTTCGGCTTCCTCTTAGCTTTGTTCACTGGCTGTCCCATGTTACAAAGGTTTGTTTGATGTCTGGGCTGACAGCCAAGGAGATTTCCCCTGCCATAAGAAGAAAAAATATAATTTCTTGAAAATTAGTGAAATAAAAAAAGAACAACACCTTTTATACAATAGCATAGTACTTTTTATGGTGCAAACATTTGTGTCTAGTCTAACATGAAAGGAACAAATTCAACACTCAGAGGTCACTGGAAGTAGTAATGGGGGGAAAAGGGGGGGGGGGGTGTTTGACTGCAGTAAACTCAAATTCCAAGAATGTGTATTTTCAGGTAGTAATTTTTACGATGGTATCATAATCTAGGGTTAACTTGATGATATTTTATTAACTGTTTGCAGTGATTAACTTTGGTTGAGAAGGATCAACAGCAAATTGGAGAAATACTATTGCCTCAACACCTGTTTTTACCTGGTTGTAAACACTGGAACTTGTTTGAAGAATAGAGGAAAGTAATGAGGAAATAGGAATCCTCTCTTCATCAACAAATGTTGAGATTTTAAAAGAATACACACCCTCGCATGATCTCATGCTATGAGGCGATGTTTACCATGACTCCAGTTCTATATAGGTGGCCATATGCCTGTGACATGTACATGTTTTTTACCTCATCAATATTTTGTTCTTAACTCTTTCTTCACTTCAACACACTGTATGTCATGCCAATTTCGATCATGTACATTTAGACTGTGTATTTGTGTGTTGTCATCAAACCATATTCTTTTTACATGTCTTGTATCTTCTTGGTATTGGTGAATCTAATTCCTTGTTCTATTATCTAAACACTGTTTATAATATATTATGTGTTAGATATTCAAAACCATGAAAAATGTTGTCTCTGAAATCTCTTCCATTGCATTGATAAAAAGCTTCTGTACCGAAAGAGTTAATTGCCATGCTTTGAGATTTAGAGATATTTAATATCATAAAGCTATCACTCTTTATTTTATTTATTTTTTATGAAGAGCACAGTCCCTCCTAATGCTGAGACCTGGTTAAAACACCTCACACTTCTGTACCATCACATACCACAATACATACTTTTGGCATTTCTCTGACATCAGATCAAGTACATTTCTCTGACATCAGATAAAGTCTCACAGAAATGAACAATAATGATTGGACACCAAACAAATTATAGATTTGTGATATGAAAGTTGAGAAAGAAGTCTATTGAAATATCACTCAATATCACTATGTTAACACTTTCCGTACGTTTCGCCGCACTGTGTGCCACGTTCAATTTGACTAGTGTGAACGCCATCAAACCATATTCTTTTTACATGTCTTGTATCATCTCGATATTGGTGAAATCTTATACCTTGTTCAGTTATCTAAACATTCATATATAATATGTTATATGTTAGATAAATATAAATATGTAGATTGATTCTTAAAACCCTGAACAATTTTGTTTCTGAAATCTCTTCCGTGGCGTCGATAAAAAGCTTGCGTACGGAAAGACCACCCTCTGGAACATTAACTCAAGCAATGTCTAGTAAGATGGTTGGTGGTCTGTTAGAGACAAGGCATATGGCAGGAACAGAGATGTACAAATGAAGATCATGCAACAAAAATCCACATACATCTGTTCTATATGTGGACATGACTGTCACTCAGCATTAGAACTATTTAGTGGTAACAAACTCTGTATTTGCTCTAATTTGATCTGCTGTGGCACATTGATGTGACATTTGGCTCTCAAAGTGGACAAGCTTATTGTAGCAATCCTTGTTCTTTCAAAGTACATTCATTAATATCTTTGCCATTTGTTAGCACTGAGTGCACAATTATGAACTTGTTCAAGTAGAAGTGAAGTGCTAATATTCTCATGGGTAATGTTCAAGTAGAAGTGAAGTGCTAATATTCTCATGGGTAATGTTCAAGTAGAAGTGAAGTGCTAATATTCTCACAGGTAATGTTCAAGTAGAAGTGAAGTGCTAATATTCTCATGGGTAATGTTCAAGTAGAAGTGAAGTGCTAATATTCTCACAGGTAATGTTCAAGTAGAAGTGAAGTGCTAATATTCTCACAGGTAATGTTCAAGTAGAAGTGAAGTGCTAATATTCTCATGGGTAATGCTCAAGTAGAAGTGAAGAGCTAATATTCTCACAGGTAATGTTCAAGTAGAAGTGAAGTGCTAATATTCTCATGGGTAATGTTCAAGTAGAAGTGAAGTGCTAATATTCTCATGGGTAATGTTCAAGTAGAAGTGAAGTGCTAATATTCTCATGGGTAATGACAAGAGCATGACTAAATTGACATACCTACATTAGGGTAGAGTGAGAGCAACCTGCAATCCTATCATATCTATGGCTTCTGTGTTATTATTTATTGACCACACAATTATTGTGTGCAGAGTCTGTCTTTGAGTTGCTCCCCTTCTGTTTAGTTGACCATGTTCATTTCCCTTTTTTGTTTTGCGCAACATTTGTATTTATTAGTTTTGGTATCTTTTTTTCAATCTTGCCACAGGCGTGACCGCAATCAGTACAGTTCAAACACTGTTCAACAACAGCAACAACAACCAACGCAAACACAACAGAGTCAGCAACAACCAATGCAAACACAACAGAGTCAGCAACAACCTCCACAATATCGCTTCCAGCCATATACACAGAATCAGCAGCCATCAATCAATCGTGTGATCCCACCTGGAATAGATCCAAGAGACTCAACACCCATGGGCTTCAAGGTGGCACCAGCCAATGATGGCTACAGACCAAATGATCCTGTATCTTACTCCAACTACCAGAACATTGGTTTGGCCTCTGGTCTACCTTCTGGACCTGAGTCTCAGGTTCCTTCTGAGTATGAATCTTCTAACAACTCTGCCTTGAAAGCTCAAGGATTTCAGGTAATGTGTTTTGTAGACAGTCACATCACCATCACCAGGTTGTATTTCAAGTGAGAAATTTGCTCAGTGGAAAGACATCAAGTTTGCAGAAGTTAGGCATACAGAAAAATATCAAATAAATATTGATGTTTTGATTAAAATTACATTTATCAAAATTGGGACAGATCTTCTTCCTCTTTTGCGATCATGGCTCATTACGATTAATACTCCAGACTCTCTTATGAAGGCAGCTGTCTGTTTCAGTGATTTGGTTGCCCCGTAGAGGCATGCGTACTTATGGCAATCCTGTAGAACGTGTTTTGTTGTCATGTTATCCAGGGTACAGTGGCATTGGTTGGTAGTTCCTATTTTGAGTTTGGTGAACATGTGGTTTCTCATTCTATTGTGGCGAATGTGTACACAAAGTATGATGACTTGATCCCTCCTTGATAGTTGGAGATATCCATCCTTCTCATTATACTATGGGTGTTCTAGTTTCCATTCATCATGATACTGGCCTTTGATGATGGATTTAGCTTCATTGTAGCTGACCAGATGGTTCTCTTATGGTAATCTCCCTCCCTTCTTAGCTAGTTTGTCTGCACATTTGTTCCTGTGTATATTACAGTGTGATGGTATCCACTGGATGACCATTCTCTTAAGTTATTGCACGATTGGTCTAGGGTTGTTCTCAGGTCATCTAGCTCGCTGTTGGTACATCAATCAGTATCACCAATTTCTTGTGCATGTTATTTTTGTGTTGAATAGCCAGTTTTGCAGCATCTTTGAGAACTTCAGTTTCTGCTTTCTAGTTGTTTGAGAATTTCCCAGTAGCTATTGACTTGTTGATCTCTTCCTTAAGAGAAAAAAGTTATTTAGCCTCAAGAACACACCTCCTCCTCCATTTCTGGTGGCATTTGTAGCAGACCCATCCATATGTATGTGAGACCAGGAGTCCTGTGGGTAGTTGTTGTCTATGTGTTTCTGTATGAATGCCTTTTCTCTTGATTCCTATTGTCTTCCTTTTTTTCTGGTATTTTATATTTCCAATGGGAGTCATACTGGCAGGCGTATGGGTTTTGTCATTGTTTGGGACAGTACCGGACCTCTAGTTGTCAATTCTTTGGAGATTGCCGTTAAGTTGCTCCTGTTTAGTCTTCCTATTCTGAAGCTGGTTATTCTTTGGTCCGTGGAGTGGTTAGGGAACCTTTTATATTTCTCCGCTTGTTGCATTACTTTAGTTTTCCGTCTTTCTTCCAAAGGTTGTAGTCCTGTGACTGTGTCCAGAGTCTCTATTGGTGTGGATTTCATAGCCCCAGTGATGATACGGGCAGCCTGGTTTTGTGTTCTGTAAACTTTGCTAAGCTGTGATCTGAAAGCTGTAGTCCAGGCTGTGACTTCATACTCAAGGACTGGTCTTACTCTTCCTGTGTATAATCGTTTCAAGATATTACTGTCTACTCCCGAGTCCGTTCCTGCAAATTTCTTCATAATATCTGTTCGTTTTCTGGCTCTTTTGTTTGCCTTGTCTATCTGATTTATCCATGTCACTCTGCGATCCATGGTGACGCCAAGATATGTTGCGTTTTGGTCAATAGGAAGTGTATGGTCTTCTATCTTCATTTTTGGAGAGCGTGTTTCTTGATAGGCTATAAATTGTGTATGTATTTTTTTTTCATTAATGGATAGCAGCCTGGTGTTCGTAATGTATTCCAAGTTTTCCTAGGGCATCTTGCATTTTGGAGCTGGCCAGGGACATAGATTTTTCTCGTGCCTATATCGCCAGGCCATCTGCGTACATTGTAGAGTGTATTATGGGTGCAATGTCCTCTACGATGTCATTTATGAAGATTAGAAAAAAACATTGGGGATAGTACTCCACCTTGTGCGACACCTTGTTCAGTTTTGGTTTTCTTACTTAGTTCTCTTTGTACTTGTACTCTGCCCGTTCTGTCTTGTAGGTATTGAGATGTCCAGTTCAATAAACGGCCTCAGATACCAAGTCTGAGAACTTGTTCTTTAATCCTTCTCCCCAAACCCTATCAAAGGCCTTCTCCATGTCAACCCGCACTGTCAACGTGTGTTTCTTTTCTTGTAGTGAACATCCTCACTTTCCTGTACAATGTAGGCAATCAGGTCTTCAGTCCATCTGTGCTGGCAGAAACCACTTTGTTGTAGCATGATTTGTTGTTTTGTCTCCAGATGCCACATGAGTCTTCAGTCCATCTGTGCTGGCAGAAACCACTTTGTTGTAGCATGATTTGTTGTTTTGTCTCCAGATGCCACATGAGTCTTCAGTGATCTGTGCTGGCAGAAACCACTTTGTTGTAGCATGATTTGTTGTTTTGTCTCCAGATGCCACATGAGTCTTCAGTCCATCTGTGCTGGCAGAAACCACTTTGTTGTAGCATGATTTGTTGTTTTGTCTCCAGATGCCACATGAGTCTTCAGTTGATCTGTGCTGGCAGAAACCACTTTGTTGTAGCATGATTTGTTGTTTTGTCTCCAGATGCCACATGAGTCTTCAGTTGATCTGTGCTGGCAGAAACCACTTTGTTGTAGCATGATTTGTTGTTTTGTCTCCAGATGCCACATGAGTCTTCAGTCCATCTGTGCTGGCAGAAACCACTTTGTTGTAGCATGATTTGTTGTTTTGTCTCCAGATGCCACATGAGTCTTCAGTCCATCTGTGCTGGCAGAAACCACTTTGTTGTAGCATGATTTGTTGTTTTGTCTCCAGATGCCACATGAGTCTTCAGTCCATCTGTGCTGGCAGAAACCACTTTGTTGTAGCATGATTTGTTGTTTTGTCTCCAGATGCCACATGAGTCTTCAGTTGATCTGTGCTGGCAGAAACCACTTTGTTGTAGCATGATTTGTTGCTTTGTCTCCAGATGCCACATGAGTCTTCAGTTGATCTGTGCTGGCAGAAACCACTTTGTTGTAGCATGATTTGTTGTTTTGTCTCCAGATGCCACATGAGTCTTCAGTCCATCTGTGCTGGCAGAAACCACTTTGTTGTAGCATGATTTGTTGTTTTGTCTCCAGATGCCACATGAGTCTTCAGTCCATCTGTGCTGGCAGAAACCACTTTGTTGTAGCATGATTTGTTGTTTTGTCTCCAGATGCCACATGAGTCTTCAGTTGATCTGTGCTGGCAGAAACCACTTTGTTGTAGCATGATTTGTTGTTTTGTCTCCAGATGCCACATGAGTCTTCAGTCCATCTGTGCTGGCAGAAACCACTTTGTTGTAGCATGATTTGTTGTTTTGTCTCCAGATGCCACATGAGTCTTCAGTCCATCTGTGCTGGCAGAAACCACTTTGTTGTAGCATGATTTGTTGTTTTGTCTCCAGATGCCACATGAGTATTCAGTTGATCTGTGCTGGCAGAAACCACTTTGTTGTAGCATGATTTGTTGTTTTGTCTCCAGATGCCACATGAGTATTCAGTTGATCTGTGCTGGCAGAAACCACTTTGTTGTAGCATGATTTGTTGTTTTGTCTCCAGATGCCACATGAGTCTTCAGTCCATCTGTGCTGGCAGAAACCACTTTGTTGTAGCATGATTTGTTGTTTTGTCTCCAGATGCCACATGAGTCTTCAGTTGATCTGTGCTGGCAGAAACCACTTTGTTGTAGCATGATTTGTTGTTTGTCTCCAGATGCCACATGAGTCTTCAGTTGATCTGTGCTGGCAGAAACCACTTTGTTGTAGCATGATTTGTTGTTTTGTCTCCAGATGCCACATGAGTCTTCAGTCCATCTGTGCTGGCAGAAACCACTTTGTTGTAGCATGATTTGTTGTTTTGTCTCCAGATGCCACATGAGTCTTCAGTTGATCTGTGCTGGCAGAAACCACTTTGTTGTAGCATGATTTGTTGTTTTGTCTCCAGATGCCACATGAGTCTTCAGTTGATCTGTGCTGGCAGAAACCACTTTGTTGTAGCATGATTTGTTGTTTTGTCTCCAGATGCCACATGAGTCTTCAGTCCATCTGTGCTGGCAGAAACCACTTTGTTGTAGCATGATTTGTTGTTTTGTCTCCAGATGCCACACGAGTCTTCAGTCCATCTGTGCTGGCAGAAACCACTTTGTTGTAGCATGATTTGTTGTTTTGTCTCCAGATGCCACACGAGTCTTCAGTCCATCTGTGCTGGCAGAAACCACTTTGTTGTAGCATGATTTGTTGTTTTGTCTCCAGATGCCACACGAGTCTTCAGTCCATCTGTGCTGGCAGAAACCACTTTGTTGTAGCATGATTTGTTGTTTTGTCTCCAGATGCCACATGAGTCTTCAGTTGATCTGTGCTGACAGAAACCACTTTGTTGTAGCATGATTTGTTGTTTTGTCTCCAGATGCCACATGAGTCTTCAGTTGATCTGTGCTGGCAGAAACCACTTTGTTGTAGCATGATTTGTTGTTTTGTCTCCAGATGCCACACGAGTCTTCAGTCCATCTGTGCTGGCAGAAACCACTTTGTTGTAGCATGATTTGTTGTTTTGTCTCCAGATGCCACACGAGTCTTCAGTCCATCTGTGCTGGCAGAAACCACTTTGTTGTAGCATGATTTGTTGTTTTGTCTCCAGATGCCACACGAGTCTTCAGTTGATCTGTGCTGGCAGAAACCACTTTGTTGTAGCATGATTTGTTGTTTTGTCTCCAGATGCCACACGAGTCTTCAGTCCATCTGTGCTGACAGAAACCACTTTGTTGTAGCATGATTTGTTGTTTTGTCTCCAGATGCCACATGAGTCTTCAGTCCATCTGTGCTGGCAGAAACCACTTTGTTGTAGCATGATTTGTTGTTTTGTCTCCAGATGCCACATGAGTCTTCAGTTGACCAGCCTTTTCATGAGTTTGCTCAGGCAGCTCAGTGAGCTAATTGGTCTGTAACTATTTGGGTCAATTGGGTCTTTTCCATGTTTGAGGATGGGCATCATAATGGCTTCTTTCCAGGTTGCCGGCATTTGTCCACTCTTTCATCTGGCATTTATTGACCTTAGGAGCCAACCTTTGGCTTTCTGTCCCAGTTTTATGAGCATTAAGTTGGTGATTCCATCTTTTCCAGGGGAACTCTTTGAGTTTCAATCCTTTGAGTGCTCTACATCTAGTTCTGTCTGTGTAAAGATGGTTGCCTGGTGTTCTTCTGGTGCTAAAGGCTTATGTTGTGTGTCTCGGTTTTTCCTTCTCGCATCTTTCTGCTCGTCCATTGGGATGTTTATCCTACTTATGTTTTTTGTAAGTTTCTATCAGTTTGCTGCCTTTTGCTTGTGTGGATGTTCTGATTGTGTGCAAATGTTATTGAAAGTCGGCTGTTATTTTTATCGCTCTTTTTTCAAGTTTCCACAGTGTGTATCAATTTTTATCTAGGTTGAGGCTCTCTGTTTTGTCTTTCCAACTCTGTCTTGCTGATATCTTGACCTCTCTTCTGTATTTGGCAGAGACTGCTTTATAGGTTATGTTGTTCTCTGTGCTTTGTGATGTTTCAGCTAGTTCTCTGGCAGAGTCCAGTTCCTCCTCTAGTCTTTGTATTTTCTTGCCCCAGTATGACTTGTAGTTTCTCCATGCTCCTCTAGGAATTTATTCTTTAGCAGCTCTCAGGATTGCCTTTGTTAACTCCTCTATCATATTATCAACTTTCTTTTGATGGTGCAATGTAAGAAGAAGAAGAAAGCTGGAATGTGCGAACAATGGCCGCTCCGACGAAACATGCACAGGTCGCGAGCGAGATGGACAGATACGATCTAGATATTTTAGGATTAAGCGAAATGCGCTGGCCTGGAACAGGTAGGAGATCTATTGATAATAAAATAGTAGTTTTTTCTGGAAGGGAAGATGGAAAACACCGTGAAGGAGTAGGCATAATGATGACAGACAAAGCTGCAAGAAGTTTATTAGAATGGGAACCGGTAAATAGCCGTCTGATACGAACACGATACAAAACAAAACATGGAAGACTTTCAATTATTCAATGTTATGCGCCTACTAACGAAGCTGATGATGAAGTTAAGGATGATTTTTATAACCAACTGCAACAACTTATAAACAAAATACCAAAACACGATCTTTTAATTGTAATGGGAGACTTCAACGCCAAAGTAGGACAAGATAACGCAGGAGTGGAACATGTGATGGGGAGAGAAGGCTGTAATACAACAAGTCAGAATGGAGAAAGATTAATAGAATTATGTTTAATAGAAAATTTAGTTATAGGTGGGACATTATTTCCACATAAAAATATCCACAAAACAACATGGATATCTCCTGATGATAGAACATCAAATCAAATTGACCACCTATGTATTAAACAACAATTCAGATCATCATTAATAGATGTAAGAGCATACAGAGGTGCTGATGTAATAGTGACCACAACCTGTGCATTGGGAAAATAAGATTAAAATTTAGAAACCAACAGAAGAGGTCAATTACACATAAAATTGATAGTCATAAACTGAAAGATGAAGCAATAAAGGAAAAGTTTAACATAGAGCTAAGTAATTGTTATTCAGCACTTGGTGAAATAGACTTAGATATCAATGAAATGTGGGACTCACAGAGCAAAATACTAATGACAGCAGCAGAAGCAAGTGCTGGACTGAAGAAAATGGAAAAACGAGCTTGGATCTCAGACACCACATGGAAATACATCAAAGAAAGAAGAGAAGCGAAGAGAGCCATGACTAATGTAAAGACAGATCTTGGAAAGGTTCTGGCAAAAGCAACATACAAAGAATTAGACAACAAAGTGAAAAGTTCGGCAAGAAGAGATACAAGAGCTTATATAGACAACTTGGCAGAGAAAGCAGAGACAGCTGCAATTACAGGAGACAGCAGAACTCTTTATACTGTACAAAAGATGCTGACAAACACCTATACATCCAGTGGAACACCAATTCTAGACAAATCTGGATTAATGCTAACAACAAGCGCAGACATAAAAGCCAGTTGGGCGGAACACTTCAAAGAAATTCTTAACCGTCCACTACCTCACAGTTTAATAGATTTTGAAGCTGAAACACCAGCAGCAGAATTAGATGTAAATTTAGATGACTTCACCTTGAGTGAAATAGAAACCACCTTAAAGCTAATGACCAATAACAAGGCTGCTGGAGAGGATAAGTTAACAGCTGAGATCCTCAAGGCAATTGATAGCCATAATTTAATACATCTCCAAAAAATGTTCAACATCATTTGGAAAACAGAGAAGACACCTCATAAATGGAAAAAAGGAATCATTGTTAAGATCCCAAAAAAGGGCAATCTTAGAGATTGTAACAATTGGAGAGGCGTGACACTTTGTCAGTTGCCTCAAAATTATTCTGTAAAATCATCCTAAATAGAATAAAGGATTCAATAGATACAGTAATGCGTGAAGAACAGGCTGGGTTTAGAAAAGGGAGAAGCTGTCTTGACCACATTTTCACTCTACGACTTATATTGGAGGAACACATTGAAAAGCAAAAACCTTTTGTACTTAACTTCATCGACTTCAAAAAGCATTTGATAGTATTCATAGAGATTCTTTGTGGAAATTCTGAAGCAATATGGCTTACCATCAAAAATCATAAATATTATCAAAGACATGTATGATGGTTACACATGTGCAGTTCGAACAGAGGAAGGACTGAGCGAATGTTTCCCAATAGAAACTGGGGTTAAACAAGGATGTATTTTATCGCCCTTGTTATTTGGAATTGTTATGGACTTCATAATGAAGAAATGCTGCACTGGTAATAAAGGCATCGAATGGATACAAGGAGACCATTTGGAGGACCTGGACTTTGCTGATGACATAGTTCTCATCAGCAATCAGATAAAAACGATGCAGGAAAACACAAATGAACTATCATCAATAGCCAGCAAAATTGGGCTTGAGGTCAATCATGAAAAGTCTAAAGTCATGAAAAGTTTAATTCCAACAAGTGACAAAATATACATGGAAAACAAACCAGTAGAAGAGATCGATCACTTCATCTATCTTGGAAGTCACATTGATCGAGAAGGGGATACGAGCAAAGAAATTAGAATCAGACTGGCTAAAGCAGCAATGTCTTTCAGAAGCCTTGAAAAGTTGTGGAAATCAAAACTCATTAGCACAAACACAAAACTTAGGCTATTCAAATCAAATGTACTATCAACCCTTACGTATGCGTGTGAAAGCTGGAAAACAACAAGAGATATAGAAACAAAGTTGAACGCATTCGAAAATAAATGTCTAAGGAAAATACTTGGTATAGAATGGAACGAATTCAAAACAAACGAGGAAATTAGAGAAATCGCCAATCAACCACTAATATCTTCAGTAATAAAGAAAAGACGATGGTCATACGTTGGACATGTGATGAGAAGAGATAATAATCGAATAGCAAAGCAAGCCCTCATATGGGAAACAACAGGTAAAAGAAAAAGAGGAAGACCCAGGGAGACACTGAGAAGAACATTGATGAGAGAGGCAAGAGCAGCAGGAATCGGCTCCCTCAATGAGATAGAACTGCTTGCACAGAACAGAGACAGATGGCGAGATTTGATAAAATATCTTTAAAAGAAAACTGTTAGAACAAAAATTCATATAGGAGAAGGTGTATCTTGGTCTACGCCCTATGGGCCGGTTACGGCTCGAAAGGTCAATAGATAGATAGAATGTAAGACATCTGTGAGGTTGGCAAACTTTTCCCAGTTTGCTCTCTTGTAATTCCAGTGGGGAGTGCTATTTGTGTCTCCTGTCTCCAAGTTGGTTCAGTATTATTCTGGTTATTTTGTTGGAAATGTCTCCTGTTGAGAATGCTAGGTCGGGAGTTGTTGTTGTTGTTTTCCATTTTCTTGAGTAGGTTGGGGAACCTCTCTTGAGTTTATGAGGAATAGGTTGTTGTCTATTTCCCATTCTTCCACATCTTCACCTTGAGCGTTGGTTTCCTTATATTTATCGTTATATCTTTCAGAGTGTTTGTTGAAGTCTCTTACTGCCAGACACTGTGATGTTGTTATTTCTATTGACTCCACCTTGAACAGTCTATCGTTAGGGCAATACATGTTAAATATCCTTGTGCTATTTGAGTTGATGTATAGGTCTGTGCCGATGATCTCTGCCTCCCCATTTGTGACTACTTCTATCTGTTTTGCTGGGATGGTATTTCTTATTCCACCCTTGTGACCTCCCCCGTCTAAATGTCTGATAGCCCTGATCATAAATCTATGCGAGGATTAATGTGAGACAATCAGAACAGATGAAAAAGACTAAAGTAGATAACATAATGGAATTATAAATATGAGAGAATACATAATATACAGTAAATGATTAAATATACACCTGATAGAATGGTGCTAAATAAAATATGATACTGGTAAAATTGCTGACAAGAAAACAAAACAGTCAAAAAAAGAAATTACCATGAAAAAACTCAATTATTTTGTGTACTTTCTAGCCTTTCTTCTGAGTTCTTATTAAGTTGTTCTTGATAAAGTCATGACTTCATATGTGGCTCCTATTTGAGTTCAGTGCATGTTATGTTCTGACAGGTGAAACCAGCAGTGCCACCCACCAAACCAAAGATTCGGGATCACAATGACACAAGCAGCAGATCTGCTTGGGACAGAGATGCTAAAGAAAAAGCTCAGGAGGAAGAAAAGGAAGAAAACTTTCGGGCCAGAGAAAAAGAAATTACTGATTTGAAGTCTAGACCTTACCTGAATCCTCATGTAAGTCTTTCAAGTAAAAAAAAAAAGTAAAGATTCTCTCCCCTGCCTTTAGGGCCTAGGTGGAATATAGTGTTAGTAGCCATATTTTTCTATGAACACAGCACATTTTTGGGTGAAGCGGTTGGTATTACGCGAGGCCACCTTTATTTCCCAGAAAAATCTGGTGCTCATTTTCAGAAGTTGGGTGAATCTCAGAGCCTTGTTGGCCCTAAAAAAAATCAGTCACTTCGAGGAATTCCAAACCATTCTGATCAAAAAGAAAGCACTTCAAGAGAAGTGAGATTATTGAATCACTTGTGTAGAAAAATCATGGAATCCATGCTTTTGTTTGCTTATTGGTGCTTGTGATGACCATGTCATCATTTTTCTCTGTTTAAGTGAGTTCTGAGGTAGCTAAAATAACTGTTTGTATTTTCATATTAGTTTTATGATAGCAGTACTGGTATCTAGTACATGTTGATGTGTGTGTGTGCACCAGGTGTGCTTGTACAGTACTGACATCACTAAATCTTTGCTGAATCAGTTCCCATGCATCATTTTTGCTGTTAGACCCTTATATTGACACAGCAACTATGTTGCCAGTTACAAGAAACAAAAAATTAACTTCATTCAGATGCACTGTCATCATCATCTGGTCAGCACTCAACATGTTTATGTCCTCATTTCTTTCATTCTCACATTCACCCAACAATGTGCTCCTTTTCTTTGTCCTTCTTTAGAAGGATGTTAAGAGGGCGTAGATATGTTATGTTGTAGTTTGCAGTAGAGCTGTGAGATTTGCAACATTCTACCCAACATAATCAACTCCAGGACAGCATTTATGTATACGGGTTGCCTTCTCCTTTTGGTCCCTAATTGCTTGACTAGACTGGTTAATCTGTTCCCAGGAGCACCACTGGGAAGTATCAGGGTCCTGATCAGCTGTGTTGGTCACTGATGCTAGCAATCAGCTATGAGTCACTGATGCCACTCAGCCCAGCTGGACCCCACTCAGCCCTGCTGGACCCCACTCAGCCAAGTTTTACCCCACTCTGCCCAGCTGGACCCCACTCTGGCCAGCTGAACCCCACTCTGGCCAACTGGACCCCATTTGGACCCCACTAAGTCCAGTTGCTGGTCCATGTCCTCAGACACTTCAAATTAACCTCACCTACCATCACTGAGAGTGACAACAGTGTGATTTTATCAAAGCAACATTTAGTCAAATGTGTACACAAGTAAAACATGTAATTAAGTGAAAGAAGTTATTAAAAAGCTATTTGACAAGAGTGTAGCTGTGTTTAAACCCACAAGCTGGTACTAGTAACCCCTAGATATCTGAATCCTTTTCTCTCCTTGTTCTCATATTAGACTAGTCCAGTCTTTAATATCTTTATATTTGATGCACACACTTGTCAAGCTACTAGTGTCCCAACTTATCTCCTGCTTCAGTCAGTTTTCTACACTCAGCATATCCTTTGGAACAGCGCCATATATTTTAGAGCAATGATCTCTGCAATATGTGCCACTTTGGCATGCAAGGTTTCTGTTTTTGAGATTGTGGTTCTGCCCTATGTGCCGTCTTCGGCTCGAAAGGACGATAGATAGATAGATAGATAGATAGATAGATAGATAGATAGATAGATAGATAGATAGATAGATATCATTTGGGAGGAGATATGTTGCCTTCATGAATCTGACTGTCTGCCCGAGGTCATCAAGTATGACTTCAGACTGGTCTGCCACCCGTTTTTTGTTTGTTTCGGTCAAAATTATTTTCTTAGTTTTCTGTATGGTTAATATGTCTATAGAACATTCTAGTGTCTGAAGGTTCTCTAGATCTTTATAAATTGTTTAATGGATTCATTAGCAACAGCTGTAGTGAAAGAAGGAATGGGACTGAAATAGTTGGGGTTAGGGGTTGTGATTGATGTCTTAATGGTCTTCAGAGACAGGTGGGAATGTTGCTCCATAGTAGCCAGCCTTAGATGTGGCACAAAATGATGATGAGTGATCTTCTTTAATTATAAAGATTTGTAGACACACAAACTGTGACAACATGTGGTAATTAGTTCATTGCTGTGCTCAGTTCAGGACTTTAGTGTTACCTATCTTGTGCAGGCTTATGTCAATGTAACTGAAAAAATGTGTACCTGACTTTCAAATTATAATGTAGAGAGAGCTTGCCACCTCACACCTTGTTAAACCCTGACATACTGAAGTTTGAAAATTGTCATATCATTGTATGATTTGGGCACCTATGGACATGTTCGGAGTGCAATGATAATGACTCGCAAATAACTCAATCATTGTATGTTCCATGACTTTTTTTGTCTCTGGCATCTTCCAGGATCAAGACAGACTGCGTAAGCTAATGATGGAGCATGAGTTTCAGCGGCGTGTGAAGGAGGTTTCAGAGAAAGGAGACTTTGAGGATGATGACAATAATGATCTAGAAGGAAAGTCCTATGTAAGTGCTTTGTTAGAGTTTACTGTCTCATCTCTGTCTCTCCAGTTATAGTTTACTGTCTCATGTCTGTCTCACCAGTTAGAGTTTACTGTCTCATGTCTGTCTCTCCAGTTAGAGTTTACTGTCTCATGTCTGTATCTCAAGTTATAGTTTACTGTCTCATGTCTGTCTCTCCAGTTAGAGTTTACTATCTCATGTCTGTATCTCAAGTTATAGTTTACTGTCTCATGTCTGTCTCTCCAGTTAGAGTTTACTGTCTCATGTCTGTATCTCAAGTTATAGTTTACTGTCTCATGTCTGCCTCTCCAGTTAGAGTTTACTGTCTCATGTCTGTCTCAAGTTATAGTTTACTGTCTCATGTCTGCCTCTCCAGTTAGAGTTTACTGTCTCATCTCTGTCTCTCCAGTTAGAGTTTACTGTCTCATCTCTGTCTCTCAAGTTATAGTTTACTGTCTCATCTCTGTCTCTCCAGTTAGAGTTTACTGTCTCATCTCTGTCTCTCAAGTTATAGTTTACTGTCTCATGTCTGTCTCTCAAGTTATAGTTTACTGTCTCATGTCTGTCTCTCAAGTTATAGTTTACTGTCTCATGTCTGTCTCTCAAGTTATAGTTTACTGTCTCATGTCTGTCTGTCTCTCAAGTTATAGTTTACTGTCTCATGTCTGTATCTCCAGTTAGAGTTTACTGTCTCATCTCTGTCTCTCCAGTTATAGTTTACTGTCTCATGTCTGTCTCTCAAGTTAGAGTTTACTGTCTCATGTCTGTCTCTCAAGTTAGAGTTTACTGTCTCATGTCTGTCTCAAGTTATAGTTTACTGTCTCATGTCTGTCTCTCAAGTTAGAGTTTACTGTCTCATGTCTGTCTCTCAAGTTAGAGTTTACTGTCTCATGTCTGTCTCTCAAGTTAGAGTTTACTGTCTCATGTCTGTCTCAAGTTTATAGTTTACTGTCTCATGTCTGTATCTCCAGTTAGAGTTTACTGTCTCATCTCTGTCTCTCAAGTTATAGTTTACTGTCTCATGTCTGTATCTCCAGTTAGAGTTTACTGTCTCATCTCTGTCTCTCCAGTTATAGTTTACTGTCTCATCTCTGTCTCTCAAGTTATAGTTTACTGTCTCATCTCTGTCTCTCCAGTTAGAGTTTACTGTCTCATCTCTGTCTCTCAAGTTATAGTTTACTGTCTCATGTCTGTCTCTTAAGTTATAGTTTACTGTCTCATGTCTGTCTCTCAAGTTATAGTTTACTGTCTCATGTCTGTCTCTCAAGTTATAGTTTACTGTCTCATGTCTGTCTCTTAAGTTATAGTTTACTGTCTCATGTCTGTCTCTCAAGTTATAGTTTACTGTCTCATGTCTGTCTCTCCAGGACTGAGGAAATTTACCAAAACTACTATAATAAAATATCAACGAACAGCAGTTGGTTACATTCTACTGATACTAAATAATTTATATTAAGATCCAATTATTTCATGATGTTTAGTCTCTGTTATTAATAGAGAAATAAAATATTTGTTTAAACAGTAATACAGTTGAATAATTCTGTGAGGAAAAAGTGAAAGTCTGAATTCTTCTCATGGAATCATTTGTGAGATTTTTCTACTTTAAGTAGCTCTATATTTTTTGTGTGTGCTCCCGTTGATAAAAGCTCACAACACAATATAATATACAGAATTGATGTTTGTAATACTTGAACTGATGTTTGTAATACTGGAACTGATGTTTGTAATACTTGAACTGATGTTTGTAATACTGGAACTGATGCTTGTAATACTTGAACTCATGTTTGTAATACTGGAACTGATGTTTGTAATACTGAACTGATGTTTGTAATACATGAACTGATGTTTGTAATACATGAACTGATGTTTGTAATACTGGAACTGATGTTTGTAATACTGGAACTGATGTTTGTAATACTTGAACTGATGTTTGTAATACTTGAACTGATGTTTGTAATACTGGAACTGATGTTTGTAATACTTGAACTGATGTTTGTAATACATGAACTGATGTTTGTAATACTTGAACTGATGTTTGTAATACTGGAACTGATGTTTGTAATACTGGAACTGATATTTGTAATACTGGAACTGATGTTTGTAATACTGGAATTGATGTTTGTAATACTGGAACTGATGTTTGTAATACTTGAACTGATGTTTGTAATACATGAACTGATGTTTGTAATACTTGAACTGATGTTTGTAATACTGGAACTGATGTTTGTAATACTTGAACTGATGTTTGTAATACTTGGGCTGCTATGTTACTTATCTGTGGTTTTTCAGAATCGTGATGGTATAATAGATTCACTGAAGGAAGATCTGGAGAGATCTCGAGATCGGATGCGCCAGTTTGAGCTAACACAACAGAGAGCAGATGCCAGTCGAGAGCAGGATAGGTTGAGGATGTGAGTAACGATTGCGGGATTTTTTTGTTAGTGAAGACGATTGATGCCTTTTAATTAAACCAGAATTAGAAATACATGGTTAAATAGAAGCACTCCAATCACACAAAGTCATGTTAAAGACAACCACATTCATAGGAAGACATCTCTGCAGATATAGATTTTAAAGAAAGAAAGAAGAATGAGAACAATAACTAGAATGAGAACTTTAAGTTGACACTTTAAATGACACTTTATGATTGATTATAATGTTTCTTGAATTATGGAAATGACACATTTAAGTAACCAGATTAAGTTTTATTTTTATGAAGAAAAAAAATGGTAACTCTTGAAAATTGTTAGCATACCAAGATGTCAGAGAAAAGTCTAGGAAATCTGGTAATTGTAGCATTTCAGTGCCTAACATGAGGATGGAGATTGAAGCTTAGAGAGGTAAGATGATGTGTCAGGCCACAGGCAGGAACAGTATGCGTGAACACACTTCAAGAAATGCTGGATCAGCTGGTAGATTGGATAATGAAAAGTACCAACTGTTTAGAAACTGATTCCTTTGATAGAATAGATTAGTGCTGAAATTATGAGAGTAATTGTTCTTGGCTTCTTTCATGTTGAAAATGAGCCACTGTGGATGGCTACATTCTGTTCATTGATATAATATGTAGACTTTTATAGGTGAAGTTTAAAAGTTGCTTGTTAATCAATCCCAATGCAAATCAAAACAATAGAATTCAGCTGCAACAGTTTGTAGATTCTTTTGAATAAAATGCAGGCTGAAACATTCTGCATGTGGTCAGAAAAGTGCTAAAGTTAAATTGTATTGAAAGATCCATGTGATCATGAACAGAAGCATATAATGATCCCCACTTTTCCCTGTAATAATATTTATTTAATTTAACATTAAACAAGAATGAGACAACTACATATATTTATAGTTGCCTGATTGGTTTTCTGTGGTTCCTGTGAGGTTATGTTGTAAATTTAATTGGTTGAAGAAATGTCATTTTCAGTTGTCTAAATATAACATTTTTGTTGATTGACATTTTATATTTGCTGTTTCTGTAGACTTGAACGTCGGCTGGAAACTTACGAGAAGGAAAGGGGAGAGTTAACACAGAAAATGCAGGAGAAAAGAGCCAGAGAACAGGATCTTAGCAGAAATCAAAGGGTGAGTAGATGTTCGTTTTAGTACAATCTAAATATGGGTTCCAGATATGCTGGGGAAATAGGCTGGCCTGATGTGATCACATGACTCTTATAAGTGTACCAGTGGTGATGGTGAAATAGGCTGGCCTGATGTGATCACATGACTCTTATAAGTGTACCAGTGGTGATGGTGAAATAGGCTGGCCTGATGTGATCACATGACTCTTATAAGTGTACCAGTGGTGATGGTGAAATAGGCTGGCCTGATGTGATCACATGACTCTTAAGTGTACCAGTGGTGATGGTGAAATAGACTGGCCTGATGTGATCACATGACTCATATAAGTGCACCAGTGGTGATGGTGAAATAGGCTGCCCTGATGTGATCACATGACTCTTAAGTGTACCAGTGGTGATGTGAAATAGGCTGGCCTGATGTGATCATATGACTCATATAAGTGTACCAGTGGTGATGGTGAAATAGGCTGGCCTGATGTGATCATATGACTCATATAAGTGTACCAGTGGTGATGGTGAAATAGGCTGGCCTGATGTGATCACATGACTCTTAAGTGTACCAGTGGTGATGGTGAAATAGGCTGGCCTGATGTGATCACATAACTAAGTGCACCGGTGTTGATGGTGAAATAGGCTGGCCTGATGTGTTCACATGACTCTTAAGTGTACCAGTGGTGATGGTGAAATAGACTGGCCTGATGTGATCACATGACTCTTAAGTGTACCAGTGGTGATGGTGAAACAGGCTGGCTTGATGTGATCACATGACTCTTAAGTGTACCAGTGGTGATGGTGAAATAGGCTGGCCTGATGTGATCACATGACTCATATAAGTGCACCAGTGGTGATGGTGAAATAGGCTGGCCTGATGTGATGACATAACTAAGTGCACCAGTGGTGATGGTGAAATAGGCTGGCCTGATGTGATGACATAACTAAGTGCACCAGTGGTGATGGTGAAATAGGCTGGCCTGATGTGATGACATAACTAAGTACACCAGTGTTGATGGTGAAATATGCTGGCCTGATGTGATGACATAACTAAGTGTACCAGTGTTGATGGTGAAATATGCTGCCTGATGTGATGACATAACTAAGTGCACTAGTGTTGATGGTGAAATAGGCTGGCCTGATGTGATGATGTAATAATGAAAAAATTGTGAGAGCTCGCGCGTTCGTCGCGCGCGAGAGAGTAATATCCTTTGATCTAATATTACTTGTAATAATACTCTTGATCTTGCCTTTGACAATCACTTGACACTCAACTTGACTGATCAATGTCGTGACCGATGAAATGAACGATCAACTGACCGCTCGTCAACCTTGAGACTGAGATCATTCCTCTTCACCACGAGCCCGAGTACCAGAGGTGCTTTCGCACGATGAGCGAGGGCTCGTGATGCTGCTTATGGCCGGATTGCTGAATGACGAGTTGCTCGCCACTCTTATGATCTGCCCCTTGCTCAAACTGCCATGCCAGTCTTTTGGACCGCCATGATTGATGCCTCGTACTTCACGTTATGCCGTTGCGACTCTCCTTGGACCGTTATGATCTATAGTTTAGTACTTCACGTTGTAACTTATCAATTCCCCGCGACTTCTCCCAGCTCGTTCACTCGCTAGATGGTTGTAACACTGAAGATGTTTTAATGACTCAACACAAGTCCTTACTACACACAAAACATCTTTATTTGACAAGGCGCATGTCCGGATCATACAACACACTTCACAAATTAACAGTACATATATTGACAGTGATAATTCCCTCCCTTGATTAACAATAGTGCCACCCTCAGGTGCACTTCTCATGGACTGATAATACAGCCCAAACTCTGTTGAACTCTCTTGTCGAGTTCCAACTCTGTGTAAACTACTTGACTAACAAGTTCAATTGTGTGTCGTAGAAGCTAGTCATAAGCTCCCAAGACTCTGAGGAACCTTACTTGAAGTTTCCCAGTTGTGTTTGCGATCGACACGATCGATCGGTCTCTGTGGAATCTTGCTCTCAGCTTCCACTTATGGGTGCGATCTAGACGATCGATGAAAGTCTCTCTTCATGGTAGAAGCTTAGTCATAACTTCCTAAACTTCCCGCTACGACTTCCTCGAAGTCGGCTAGTGTTGGATACTTCACAAATTTCCAACAATGTCACATTGTATCGATTGCACTGATTCGCAATCAGCTTCTATGCCGAGAAGGTAACGCTAACCTTAACAGCTACAATCACACTTATTCTATATTCTTCACAAGTCTTGCTCTACGACTTCCTCAAAGTCGGCGAGCGTTGGACACTTAACAAGTTTCCAACAATGTCCCACTGTGTCGATTGCACTGATTCATAATCAGTTTCTATGCCGATAAGGTAACCCTAACCTTAACAGCTACAATCACACCTATTCTATATTGTCACATCTAACACAACATTTAGTAATTAACCATCACAACTCCTGGAAATACGATAACTAAACTAATTGGCTGTCGCCCTATATTTGTCTTAACTTTCATCTATTTACAACTCCTTTCTAGTCTGCGGTAAGCTAACTGGATTTCTCTAGACATCCGCACTGGACCCGGCTCAAATGCACACTAACTTTAAAATCTACGTCTATTCTCATCTCCCTACTTCCCCTTAAAACATCTCACCCATTCACGCTTATTTCGCCTTTTTCCAAAACAGTTCACTCAACTCACACCTGACCACTTCTGTTTGTCTCCCCTAGATGTTTATTATTTCTCCACTAATATCGTCTGTTTCACTCAACTCTCATCAATGCTCTGTTTCTCTTGTTCCCGCTACACACCCGTTTCACACCCTCATCCATTCCCTGTTTCAATGACATAATTAAGTACACCAGTGTTGATGGTGAAATAGGCTGGCCTGATGTGATGACATAACTAAGTGCACCAGTGTTGATGGTGAAATAGGCTGGCCTGATGTGATGACATAATTAAGTACACCAGTGTTGATGGTGAAATAGGCTGGCCTGATGTGATCACATAACTAAGTGCACCAGTGGTGATGGTGAAATAGGCTGGCCTGATGTGATCACATAACTAAGTGCACCAGTGTTGATGGTGAAATAGAGGCTGAAACATTTGTATTTTCAAAGTGCTACTTGGCATAATGATTACTCTTGATGTTTTTGTTATATTTGTGGGTTGGGTTGTATGTGCGTGTACATGAGGAGGTTATGGGAATGTGTGGATTAAAACAACAAAATACATTTGTGCGTGCACATATATATATATATAATATATATATATATGTGCGTGCGTGTGTGTGTGTGTGTATATATATATATAATATAATACAAGGATGTATTTCATCGCCCTTGTTATTTGGAATTGTTATGGACTTCATAATGAAGAAATGCTGCACTGGTAATAAAGGCATCGAATGGATACAAGGAGACCATTTGGAGGACCTCGACTTTGCTGATGACATAGTTCTCATCAGCAGTCAGATAAAAACGATGCAGGAAAACACAAATGAACTATCATCAATAGCCAGCAAAATTGGGCTTGAGGTCAATCATGAAAAGACTAAAGTCATGAAAAGTTTAATTCCAACAAGTGACAAAATATACATGGAAAACAAACCAGTAGAAGAGATCGATCACTTTATCTATCTTGGAAGTCACATTGATCGAGAAGGGGATACGAGCAAAGAAATTAGAATCAGACTGGCTAAAGCAGCAATGTCTTTCAGAAGCCTTGAAAAGTTGTGGAAATCAAAACTCATTAGCACAAACACAAAACTTAGGCTATTCAAATCAAATGTACTATCAACCCTTACGTATGCGTGTGAAAGCTGGAAAACAACAAGAGATATAGAAACAAAGTTGAACGCATTTGAAAATAAATGTCTAAGGAAAATACTTGGTATAGAATGGAACGAATTCAAAACAAACGAGGAAATTAGAGAAATCGCCAATCAACCACTAATATCTTCAGTAATAAAGAAAAGACGATGGTCATACGTTGGACATGTGATGAGAAGAGATAATAATCGAATAGCAAAGCAAGCCCTCATATGGGAAACAACAGGTAAAAGAAAAAGAGGAAGACCCAGGGAGACACTGAGAAGAACATTGATGAGAGAGGCAAGAGCAGCAGGAATCGGCTCCCTCAATGAGATAGAACTGCTTGCACAGAACAGAGACAGATGGCGAGATTTGATAAAATATCTTTAAAAGAAAACTGCTAGAACAAAAATTCATATAGGAGAAGGTGTATCTTGGTCTACGCCCTATGGGCCGGTTACGGCTCGAAAGGTCAATAGATAGATAGATAGATATTATATATATATATATATATATATATATATATATATATATATATATATATATATATATATATATATATATATATATATATAGTGACACTGTGACCTTCCAGGCATGTCGTATGAGGCGACTAAGGAGGTTGATTGATGGCTTGACAAGCTGTCATTGTAAAAAGTATTGTTATGGAAACAGAGCCATAGATTTTAGAAGCAGTGATCTCTGCAATATGTGCCACTTTGGCACGCAAGGTTTCTGTTTTTGAGATTGTGGCTCTGCCCTATGTGCCGTCTTCAGCTTGAAAGGACAATAGATAGATAGATAGATATATATATAAAATAGAACAATTGAAGACAAGCTAACCATGGAGCCATAGTTAAGGTCTTCTTCTACGTTTTTAGTTCCCAGTGGAGCATAGGTCTTCAACAAACACTTTCCAAGTCGTTCTGTTTTTTGCCATTCTTTTAAGATCATTCCATGTCTTCCCCATCATCTTCATCTCTGCTTCTATGTCTTCTCCAAGAATTCACTGGTCTTCCTTTTTGTCTTTTCCCCTGGGGATTCCAAAAAAGGGCCTGTTGTGTAATACTCTCAGTTGGTTTCTGTAGTGTGTGTCCTATCCAGCGCTTCATCTTCGCTGTATTTCTTTATCCACTGGTATTTGACTGGTACATTTCCATAATTCTATGTTAGTGATTTTGTCCTGCCATTTCCATCCTTTTATTTTGCATAAGCATCCATTAATGAAAGTCTGTATCTTCATGATTGTCAATTTTGTTGTTCTCCATGTTTCACAGCCATATAATAGGACCGACTTAACATTTGAGTTGAAAATGTTTATTTTTGTATTTAACCTAATTTCTTTGGATTTCCATATGTTTCCCAGTGCAACGAAAGCTCCTCTTGCTTTCGATATCCTTATTTGGTATCATTTTCTGTTCCTCCCTCTTTATTACTGCCCAGATATATGTAAGATTGTACGTCTAGTAGAGGTATTTCTCCTAATTATTTGGTTATTGCCAACTGCATTAATTCTCATAATGTTGGTTTTATCTCTGTTTATCTTGAGTCCTAGCTGTTGTGATCTCTCATCAAGTATGCTCATTTAATCATGCTCATGCATTGTTAAGGTGGCAAGGTAAATTCTTTGTGACAAACAAGAACAATTAATTGGTAAAGATGGATAGTGTCAGAGAAAAATGGAAAAAAGCAAACTAGAATAACAACATCAACGTGGATGTGTATCTTCATAATGCTGGCAAATGTGACTTGATGTTTGATACACAACACTTTGTGGACTTGCCAACATTGCAAGACAAAGTTTTACAAGACAGCGATTTTTCTAGAGCTCACAAGAGAAATGAAACAAAATGAAATACAGAGTTGAAAGAGTGAAAACTAGAAATAGTTGGCTGTAGACAGAGTAAAAGGAATGAATTCAAGACTAATAGAGAGATAAGAGAAATGGCCATACAACCACAGATCTCATCTAGATGGACATGTTTTGAGAAGAGTCAACAAGAAAATTCCAAAACAAGCTCTTCAGTGGGAAACATCAGGACACAGAAAAAGATGAAGACCTAGAGAGACACTAAAAAGAACACTTATAAGAGAAGCAAAGTTGGCAGGCATAGCCTCCTTAGATAAGATTGAATATCTTGTCAAGAATAGCAGTTGATGGTGAAAAACACTACAAGTCCAATATGACGTCCAGCGGTGCTAGACAGATCAAGATCAAGACCGAGTAAATGGTAATGGTTTGTTGAGGACCTGTGTTGTGTGAATAGTTCAATGGTTGGAGGTAGTGATTAGACAGAAGGCATGAAATCAAACTTCTGTTTTTGTCATTCTTTCCTGGTGGGGATTTATTTCATTGTGATCCACAGGTCCTCAGAAGATGGGCAATATCCTTGTCCTCAGAAGATGGGCAATATCCTTGTCCTCAGAACTTGTTGTTTCATATTTAATTGTGTGGGGTACCAGACTGGCAACATGAACTATCAAGTCTGCAACATTTTTGTATGTCTTGTTAACCCCTAGGTGTTGGATTGTTTTCTAAAATATGTGCACATGGATTGTTCCAGTAGCTGGCTGGTTGAGCAGACACTAGTCTCACACTTGCAATAGGATATCATTCCTACTTGTCTGTTGTTATATAATCTCCAGTCTAGTCTAGGATATCATTCCTACTTGTCTGTTGTTATATAATCTCCAGTCTAGTGTAGGATATCATTCCTACTTGTCTGTTGTTGTATAATCTCCAGTCTAATGTAGGATATCATTCCTACTTGTCTGTTGTTCTATTTCAAATTGCTTCATCATCAGTTGTAATGCCAGGCTGTCCGTTATTGTTTATCTTTGCATAGTTTGAGGCACATATTCTCTTTTACAAGGTTTGTACTTACTTTGTTTTCTAACTGGTTTTTTATTGTCATCAACCTTGACCTTCTTTGACTAGTTAAAGATGGTTGTATTCCTGCTCTTACTGATAAGTGTAATGTATGTAATTTAATGGTATGTGTAATGTATGTAATTTACTGATATGTGTAATGTATGTAATTTACTGATAAGTGTAATGTATGTAATTTACTGGTATGTGTAATGTATGTAATTTACTGATATGTGTAATGTATGTAATTTACTGATATGTGTAATGTATGTAATTTACTGATAAGTGTAATGTATGTAATTTACTGATATGTGTAATGTATGTAATTTACTGGTATGTGTAATGTATGTAATTTACTGATAAGTGTAATGTATGTAATTTACTGATATGTGTAATGTATGTAATTTACTGATATGTGTAATGTATGTAATTTACTGATAAGTGTAATGTTTGTAATTTACTGGTATGTGTAACGTATGTAATTTACTGATATGTGTAATGTATGTAATTTACTGATAAGTGTAATGTATGTAATTTACTGGTATGTGTAATGTATGTAATTTACTGTTAAGTGTAATGTATTTAATTTACTGATATGTGTAATGTATGTAATTTACTGATAAGTGTAATGTATTTAATTTACTGATATGTGTAATGTATGTAATTTACTGATAAGTGTAATGTATGTAATTTACTGATAAGTGTAATGTATTTAATTTACTGATATGTGTAATGTATGTAATGATTCACATTGTTTTTGTCCTCACCAGGAACTTGAGTGGAAGCTTCAGGACAAGTATAATGCTGAGGATAGCAGGATACATACTGGGTCTCACATAAAGGATTTTGATTCTATCAACAACATACAACATATTTCTGGGTACCAACAGGGCAATAGTTCTTTGGGGTATTCACAGTTTTCAAATACCTCCAATCAGGGCTCTATTGACTTATCAGGGCTTGCCCCTCCGCCCCCAGAGAGAAAGTCATCCTATGAAACATTCACACATCATCAACAGAGAGCATCTTTCAGAGCCACAGACTTTCCACCTCCTGTTGGAGCCAACTCTGGGGGTCTTCCTTCTGCCTTAAAGAACGCCCAGGAACCACCGCCCCCAGCTAAGAAATCTGTTTCCTTCAACACTCAGATGAACACATACAAGGACCGCACCCCAAGCCATTCAGTATCTTCTTACAAGTCACCCACTGGATCCCTCTCTTCCGAGCAGGGATTTCCTTCAGTTAACCTTAGCCCAGATGCTGATGTCTTTGAATCAAATGCCTATCCCCTACAAAATGTTAACAGCCAAACTTCTGAACAATTTACCTACAATGCAACTACCCCTAATGTGATTGGCACTCAGGAGGTTTACCGAGACCCCCGGTCTCGAATCGAAGCTAAAATTGCATCTCAGTCATCAAGAGGTGCCACTGACAGAATGTCGTTTAGAGATAAAATGAAAATGTTTTCTCCGGATGACACGATCAAACTCAAACCAAAGGCATCAAAAACACTTATGGATATTGAATCTCAACTTAATGGTCAGTGATGTTATTTGTGGGTGATGTTCAAAATATTTTGGTCAAGGGGGATTAATGGATCATTTTACTACAATTTGATAGAATAGATTTACTGCCCATGAACAAATTGTTTTGCTTTGTTTCCTTTGATAAAACAGTGTAAGATATACTTCTTATTCTCCTCTTCTTAACTTCAATCCTTTCAAGCATTAAGGGAGATATACAAGAACTCTAGCCATCAATCATCTATGATCTAAAGAATTGTCATTTGATGTTGTTGCTCCATCACACTCAGGTTCTCTCTCAAGCCCTGCACACCTATCCTCCTCCTCCTATATATGACTTGTATCTCATGGAATGGAGTCACAAAGCATTCTCCCTCTAATGGACAAACTACCCAGTTTGGTGTCTCTGTAGCTGTCAATTGCTTCAATGCAGACTCTTTCTCTCCAGATCTCATTTCTGATTTTGTCTGGTCACTCCAACATTCTTTAGTGGCTGAATTCCACTGATAACTTGAGACATGTTGTTTAGTTACACCAACTCTCTAGCAAAGTCCTGAATTTTGTGTGAATATCACTTTCTCCCAGTTTCACACCAGCAGCCATGTGCTCAGGTGTCTCTCGCCATACAGGCAGATATTCCCCGACTTCAGAGGTACTTTCAATATTTTATT
The DNA here is from genome assembly GCA_032433765.1 of Megaustenia siamemsis. Lineage (NCBI taxonomy): Eukaryota > Metazoa > Mollusca > Gastropoda > Stylommatophora > Ariophantidae > Megaustenia > Megaustenia siamemsis. The sequence goes on along the minus strand of JAVIAB010000047.1, from coordinate 7,462,607 downwards.
ATTGAGAGTTTTAAGTAGATTTATCCTATTAGTTTTGCCCTGGCAGCAGTCATTTTTTGCCTACACTTTTCGCGTTCCAACTGCCAAGGATTTTTTAACATGTGCAGAATGTAAAAGGGACCTCCTGCTGTTATCCAAGAGGGCTAGACATCGGATCTCCCTACCAGAAATTGTGGGGATGGGTGTGTAAAGCCACAAAGAAACCACAAATTCAAAGTGAGAAATTTCCACTCCCACTACGTGTAGCAGGATTTAAACTTGGGATCTTCATGTCCAGAGGCCTATATGTCTTACCTCTAGACCACCCAGACACTCAACTTGAGAGTTGGTTACAAGTTTATAATGAGGCTTGGTAATAATGAATAGTCTCCTCTTGGTAACAATGAATAGTATCCTCTTGGTAACAACGAATAGTCTCCTCTTGGTAACAATGAATAGTCTCCTCTTGGTAACAACGAATAGTCTCCTCTTGGTAACAATGAATAGTACCTTCTTCAAAACTGAAGTCATTATTTCTTGTTAGAAACAGTGGAATATTTTTTTAGAACTGGTTTGTGCCAGCTTGGGTGTGTTTTAAAATCAAATTAGTGCATCAGCATATAAGTGTTTATGTTGTATTATAATTTACTGTTCCAACATAACACATACCTGTATGACTATATATCCCAGTGTGATCAAAGGATATGTTATTTCAATCCCTCATACATAACACTTCTAATGTTAGAAGCATATTTCTCTAGTTTGGTGGTGTGAGAATGTGTCTTTCCAATTCTTCTTTCAGATTGGTCATAACTTAGCCAATAATATTTGAGCATTAAAATATCTGGCACATTCAGCTGAGTAAAACTGCTGAATTCATAATTGACAGAGTGCACCAAAAATATATATATGAATTTTTCAGTGTTTTACATCTTATTATTTTTTTTTTAACAGATTAATGTTTAGTTTGAAATAAAAGCAACCTGGGAAGGTTAAGATGAAAAAGACAGATAGAAAGAAAGCAAATCCTATATGGGATCAATAATACATAGAGTGTGGTCAGAGCAGCAGCACTTTGTGTAATTCACTACTTGAAACACTGATGTTGGTTGATTTCTGTAATCAATGTTTAGAAGTCACTTTCATAGGATGTGTCAAGATGTGGCAATATCCTCACAGAATAGTTGCAGTATTAAAGAGAGTAGCCTCTTGTCTATGACATCATCCATAACACAACAGGGGATGATATGAAACTGCTGTATGATTTTTATTTGTGATGTTTTACAACCATTCTCAACAATAACTTTGCTAATCTTGATAGGTACCTATAGGGGTGGCCTGAGTGCTCTGTCATTGTCGATCTTTCTGTCAAGCACTGAGCATCTAAGGAGGTTGTAAGAGTGATGAGCTCAATCACGTTGAACAAAAGCCTTGCTTAAATCTTTCCGTATGTTTCGATGCACTGTGCGCCATGCTGATTTCGACCGCATACATTTTGCCACATAGTGCCTCACTCTCAATTTGATAAGTGCAAACTGTCACCAAACCATATTCTTTTTACATATTTTTCATCTTGGTATTGGTGAAATCTAATACTTTGTTCAATTATCTAAAAATTCATATATAATATGTTATATTATACATCCAGTGGAACACCAATTCTAGACAAATCTGGATTAATGCTAACAACAAGCGCAGACATAAAAGCCCGCTGGGCGGAACACTTCAAAGAAATTCTTAACCGTCCACTACCTCACAGTTTAATAGATTTTGAAGCTGAAACACCAGCAGCAGAATTAGATGTAAATTTAGATGACTTCACCTTGAGTGAAATAGAAACCACCTTAAAGCTAATGACCAATAACAAGGCTGCTGGAGAGGATAAGTTAACAGCTGAGATCCTCAAGGCAATTGATAGCCATAATTTAATACATCTCCAAAAAATGTTCAACATCATTTGGAAAACAGAGAAGACGCCTCATAAATGGAAAAAAGGAATCATTGTTAAGATCCCAAAAAAGGGCAATCTTAGAGATTGTAACAATTGGAGAGGCGTGACACTTTTGTCAGTTGCCTCAAAATTATTCTGTAAAATCATCCTAAATATAATAAAGGATTCAATAGATACAGTAATGCGTGAAGAACAGGCTGGGTTTAGAAAAGGGAGAAGCTGTCTTGACCACATTTTCACTCTACGACTTATATTGGAGGAACACATTGAAAAGCAAAAACCTTTTGTACTTAACTTCATCGACTTCAAAAAAGCATTTGATAGTATTCATAGAGATTCTTTGTGGAAAATTCTGAAGCAATATGGCTTACCATCAAAAATCATAAATATTATCAAAGACATGTATGATGGTTACACATGTGCAGTTCGAACAGAGGAAGGACTGAGCGAATGTTTCCCAATAGAAACTGGGGTTAAACAAGGATGTATTTTATCGCCCTTGTTATTTGGAATTGTTATGGACTTCATAATGAAGAAATGCTGCACTGGTAATAAAGGCATCGAATGGATACAAGGAGACCATTTGGAGGACCTGGACTTTGCTGATGACATAGTTCTCATCAGCAATCAGATAAAAACGATGCAGGAAAACACAAATGAACTATCATCAATAGCCAGCAAAATTGGGCTTGAGGTCAATCATGAAAAGACTAAAGTCATGAAAAGTTTAATTCCAACAAGTGACAAAATATACATGGAAAACAAACCAGTAGAAGAGATCGATCACTTCATCTATCTTGGAAGTCACATTGATCGAGAAGGGGATACGAGCAAAGAAATTAGAATCAGACTGGCTAAAGCAGCAATGTCTTTCAGAAGCCTTGAAAAGTTGTGGAAATCAAAACTCATTAGCACAAACACAAAACTTAGGCTATTCAAATCAAATGTACTATCAACCCTTACGTATGCGTGTGAAAGCTGGAAAACAACAAGAGATATAGAAACAAAGTTGAACGCATTCGAAAATAAATGTCTAAGGAAAATACTTGGTATAGAATGGAACGAATTCAAAACAAACGAGGAAATTAGAGAAATCGCCAATCAACCACTAATATCTTCAGTAATAAAGAAAAGACGATGGTCATACGTTGGACATGTGATGAGAAGAGATAATAATCGAATAGCAAAGCAAGCCCTCATATGGGAAACAACAGGTAAAAGAAAAAGAGGAAGACCCAGGGAGACACTGAGAAGAACATTGATGAGAGAGGCAAGAGCAGCAGGAATCGGCTCCCTCAATGAGATAGAACTGCTTGCACAGAACAGAGACAGATGGCGAGATTTGATAAAATATCTTTAAAAGAAAACTGCTAGAACAAAAATTCATATAGGAGAAGGTGTATCTTGGTCTACGCCCTATGGGCCGGTTACGGCTCGAAAGGTCAATAGATAGATGTTATATAATCATATAAACTATTGATAAATATCAATATGTAGATTGATTCTTAAAAGCATGAAAAATGTTGTCTCTGAAATCTCTTCTGTTGCATTGATAAAAAGCTTCTGTACGGAAGGAGTTAAAGGGGCTGATCATCTACAGCCATGTGTTGATGTCTATTTTAGAACCAGCCATCTCAGGTATAATTATGCTTACTTTAGTTAGTGAGATGTGGCCAACCCTGTCTGTCATAGATGGCTCACCATTGTATTTAGCTTTATTGGAGTGTCAGCCATCAATGCTGATGTCACCAATCTATTACATAAGACATCACAGGTATTAAAGTATAATTATTAAAAACAAATGGTCATTTATATCGCAGAGTTTGTGCCATGTCAGTGAGCTGTTGAACAAGGACATAAAAGTTGTTCTCACAGTTGGGGCTTATCATATCATGGAAGCTAATAGTTGTGGTTTTGTATTTCCTTATATGACATTAAGCATCTACTTAATATTTCTTTCTGTGTTAGTCAATGAGAACTGTAGATTTGTGTATTTCTGTCAACTTTTGTGTTTACTAGGATTCAGCAGTATAGTCTCTTTCTTATACAAATATTTCATCTTTGACATCCATTTAGACACCCCACAGGTTATCATATAACCATCTGTCACGTGGATATTGGTATAGTGTAGTGGATAGAAGTCTGACTTGCCAGACTGTTGGACTATGCCTAAGTAAATAGTTTCTGTTAATATATATGTTAATTGGTACTTGACTAATTAACCCTAGATTACGATATAGTAAAAATTATCGTATCAAAACACAAATTCTTCAAAATTTGACAGTTTACTGTTGTCAAACATTCCCCCCTCTCTGTGTACCCTCCTAATTACAACCTCTTGTGACCCCTGAGTGTTGGATTTGTTTCCATTCAATGTAGGTTTTTTTTCTTTCCATTTCGTGAGATGCGATCATATAATGTGAACAAATTTGCCGATTTTCAAGAAATTGGTAGTTTTTCCTTTTTGTGATCAGGGAAATTTCCTCGGTTGTTGGCTGACATCAAAACCTTTGTGACTCGAGAAACACAGTGATTAATGCTATGAGGTAGCCGAACATATGACGGACTCACGGCGACTGTTCCGATAGACATGTCTGGTCCATGTAGTCAAATTCAGGTCCTAAATCAACCTGAGCCAGGAAATCCATGTCTCTGTGTCTCTCCTAGTGTAAACACACAGCCGTGTGGTAAAAGTTCAAAGAAAATGCTATTTTTAGAACTTCTAATGTTAATTTAAGTGGTAGTAATTTGTACTACGTATCACGTCAGTCACAGATCATCATCATTGAGTGCCGTCTCCACAACGAAGGTTGGCTACCATGGAGCACCATTCTGCTCTGTTTCTTGCTTTGATGGTGCAGGTTGTCATAGGCTGATTTGTCCTTCTTTTGATGTTACTCATCCATGTTAGTCTTGGTCTGCCTCTGCCACCTTGTATTTCAGTCACAGATAGGTATCTTAATCTAGGGTTAGGCTAAAGCAGACTTTAGATTAAAAATGAAAGCTAGAGAAAGCTTTGTCACCGACACTTTCATAGACAGCTATTGAGAGAGAGAGAGAATTTAGTTCCCATCACCCATGAGAGGGCCATGTGTGCAGCAACTTGTGTGCTAAACTCTGTTTTTCCTTTAAACCAAGATTATAACAATTATATGCTGCAAGTGTGATAAGAATAGACACAGTTGATAAAACTTGCCTTATCTGGAACTGTACATATGACACTTTCATTGACCAGCAAATTCTCTTCACTGTTTATATGCAATTGTACATTTGATGAAAAATTATGAATTTTTTTTTTAATTCAATAAATTTTAAAATGCATGAAAATGCTCATTTTTGTTATTGATTCCACTTTTGTAAAAATAAATACCATTCAGGATGAGAAATTCACGTTTTGATAAAAACTTGAGAGATATAAATTCATTGATTCATATACAGCAAGCACAATGTTGATATGTGTACATAAACTGTGTTCTGTTTTGTTAGAAGTCTAGATCTATTTGATCTTTGAACATGTTGATACCACTGTTATTGCTTTTTTATTTGTGTTTTCTGTTTTAAATGTGCAAAACCCTTTGAGAAGACTTGTCAGCTCTTGTTAGTGCAAACTTTGCCATTCACCTAGAACAAGCTGCAAGTGGATCTAATCTTTTGTCCCATATCTCTGGTGGGTTAGCAGGGGGACCTCTGGTGGTCTAACTCAGTGAAAACCAGGTATCCTTTCAGTTGGAGAGCATCAAACAGACTCCATGAATATCATGTCACGGTGGGAGATGCCTGACAAGAATGCTACACAGGAACCCAAAGAAGACTTATCAGCCAACACAACACTGGTGTCGTAAGTCATTAGACGTTGATGGATATTCTTCGGAAGAGATCTGTGCACTTATGGACTTGTCCAATGTGCAATGAGGATGACCTGGCAACTAAACTAAACAGTGTTTGAACCCACATGCATCTTGTTGCCAAGCCAGTGCCTTTTTACTGACATTTTCTGGATTATCTATCTATCTATTGACCTTTCGAGCCGTAGCCGGCCCATAGGGTATAGACCAAGATACTCCTTCTCTTATCTGAATCTTTGTTCTAGCAGTTTTCAATTCTTTTAAAGATATCTGATCAAATCTCACCATTTGTCTCTGTTTCTGGATTATACCAGACATGAGATAAGGACATCTATGGAGAAAGATAAATCTGCTGTCGAACAACACAGTTCAAGATATGATAGGTCTTATTCTTCTTTGTTGATACTCACAAAACTACACACAGAGAATCTAATTGTTAGTAGATAGAGGTTGTTGTTATTGGTACTTCAGAGCTGTTGATGATGGCTGTATGTGTTTGTGCCTTTCCCTTCTTACAAAACTCATCATGTAGATAAAAGAAGAGCTAGTATTACTGAAGCAAATCTTAAGCTCCACAATCCACCAAATGTGGAAGACACTCACAAACTGTCACAATTACAAAATGTCATCTATCCAGATGACAATGTAAATCCTTAATTCACATTCTGCCATGTTTGGAACAATCCTAACAGCAAACTCAAATATAGAGGAATCAGAAAGATCTCATTGGCTTACCATTGTTGGAGGACCAAACTAGGAAATCTACTTTCATCTTGTGTATTTTATATGGGGGTCACATGATAACTGTCAATGATTGAAATGTTTCCTTTCCTGGTATATTGAGAAAGAAAAATGGTGAACGCACTGATGTTTTGTAGCCATACATGCTTCATTTAAAAATAACAAATTTGATCCCTTTCTGTTTAGAAAATAAATTTGATCCTTTCTGTTTAGAAAATAAATTTGATCCCTTTCTATTTAGAAAATAAATTTGATCCTTTCTGTTTAGAAAATAAATTTGATCCCTTTCTATTTAGAAAATAAATTTGATCCCTTTCTATTTAGAAAATAAATTTGATCCCTTTCTATTTAGAAAATAACAAAGCTGATCCCTTTCTGTTTAGAAAAGTTGTACATTTTATTTTTGTTCCATTTGTACAAACTAGAGCTGTGTATTGTGGGCCTTTTCTTATTTAGTTTGCTCCCCCCCCCTTTTTTTTTTAAAAAAGATGTTATATTCCCTGGTCTTCCATCTTTTCCTATAATAATCAACTTATCCCAAATCTGTGTAAAAGTATTGCATCTGTTAATTTATATTTATACATATATGCGTATGTTATAAACATATCATCTATAATTTTTTTTACATACATTATCAGTGATGTTATTGAATGTACATTGATATTTTTCAATTTGTGTACATATAAATGTATTATGTAATTACATATAAATGCATTATGTAATCAAAACAGCAAGATTCATTTTTAGACTGCATCTCCAAAATCTGTAGCTGTGCACAGAAGATCAACTTAGAGTACTTATCTCATGTGTCCTGATAGTTGGTGTTTCATTGAGCTGCTAGATTATAACTAATCAAAAATGACTTCAAGACAGAAATTAGGTGTGTGCAAAATATTGCATTATCTGTTAGTTTCTATAAGTCAATAATAGCCATCTTTATCATCTGTCCTTAAAAAGGACATTAGATGGGCATAGATATATGTTGTGTTTTTTTTATTTATTTGTGCCTTTTGGCCTAACATATCTGACTTAAAAGCGGCATTTATGAGTACTGGTTTGCAGTCCCTCTTCTATCTCTACCGGCCAGACTAGACCGGTTAGTTAGTTTCCAAAGGCACCACAAGCAGGTGCAGTAGGGCCTGGATGGTTCACCGATCCTGGCACAAGCTTCCTGTTCTGCTACAGTCAGGCACCTTGCCTCCTGATAAAAACCACGAAAATCTGGAAGCTTAAATTTAAAATCTCATTTAGTAACATGAAATTATATATGATGAGTGATCTTTGAGCAAAAAATGTAACATTGTTGACAAACATGGCATTTTTCTAAACAAATGATTGGATGTTATTATTTGATGAGTTATTATGCAGTAAAAGGTTTGGTTTGATTCCCAGAAGTGGCAGATTTTTATCAGACCGACGAGGCTCCAGGGTTTACAGCCTCTAAAAAATGGGTAGCAGAGATTTTTATGTAAAGTAAAGGTGGTCTGGTGTGATACATCCCCCAAAAATGGGTAGCAGAGATTTTTATGTAAAGTAAAGGTGGTCTGGTGTGATACATCCCCCAAAAATGGGTAGCAGAGATTTTTATGTAAAGTAAAGGTGGTCTGGTGTGATACATCCACCAAAAATGGATAGCAGAAATTTTTCTGTAAAGTAAAGGTGGTCTGGTGTGATACATCCCCCAAAAATGGGTAGCAGAGATTTTTATGTAAAGTAAAGGTGGTCTGGTGTGATACATCCCCCAAAAATGGGTAGCAGAGATTTTTATGTAAAGTAAAGGTGGTCTGGTGTGATACATCCACCAAAAATGGATAGCAGAAATTTTTCTGTAAAGTAAAAGTGGTCTGGTGTGATACATCCCCCAAAAAAGTGCAGTGAGCATAGAAAGATCTGGTCACTAACACCTTATTTCCTATACACCTAGTGAGATGAGGAGGGAACCTAGACCTTACTCATCATGTAGTCACTGGATGAAACTTCAAGATGATGATAGTTAATGTAATGTTTACACATATTATGTATGTTTGTGCAAGAAGTACTTACTATCACAAGCAGCTGCTGGCTATTACGTTACACATGTGTACATACGATGGGACAGTTGGGTTTGTTTGCTGAGACTCTTTTGTAGCTGCTTTGTTTTCATGACCTCACTTGCTTTTCTGACAAATCATTTTTATATTGAATTTTGTTACTTCCTGTTGTAGTAGTAGCCACAATTGCTATGATTTTATTTTAGTTTATTTATTTGTTATTAAGTCAGAAAAATATCACAACCTAAAATATTAAACTGTAAAAATACATTAAAATGTTAAAGAATATAAAAACATTTTGATAAATACTTACCATTAAAACCAACAAATGTTATAGTTCTTTTTTTACTGCCATAAACTTTGAATGATAACATTTTAAGGGTTACCTCCTCTTATATTCATGTTATGCTTTTCTGGTGTACTAGTTTACTCCCCTTTGAAATAATCATGTACTGATGATATCACAATCTTATTTAATAAGGCTAGTGCAGGACCTGTAGAACCTCTATTAAGGGAACCAGCATTATGCTGAGTTTATATTCTCAACATTGCTGAGTTTATATTTTCAATATTGCTGAGTTTATATTCTCAACATTGCTGAGTTTATATTTCCAATATTGCTGAGTTTATATTTTCAATATTGCTGAGTTTATATTCTCAACATTGCTGAGTTTATATTTTCAATATTGCTGAGTTTATATTCTCAACATTGCTGAGTTTATATTTCCAATATTGCTGAGTTTATATTCTCAATATTGCTGAGTTTATATTCTCAACATTGCTGAGTTTATATTTTCAATATTGCTGAGTTTATATTCTTAACATTGCTGAGTTTATATTCTCAACATTGCTGAGTTTATATTCTCAACATTGCTGAGTTTATATTTTCAATATTGCTGAGTTTATATTCTCAACATTGCTGAGTTAATTTTCTCAACATTGCTGAGTTTATATTCTCAACATTGCTAAGTTTATATTCTCAACATTGCTGAGTTTATATTTTCAATATTGCTGAGTTTATATTCTCAACATTGCTGAGTTTATATTCTCAACATTGCTAAGTTTATATTCTCAACATTGCTAAGTTTATATTCTCAACATTGCTGAGTTTATATTCTCAACTTTCTGAGTTTACATTCTCAACATTGCTGAGTTTACATTCTAACATGTGCTGGCTCAGTCAATTTTATGCATTTCTCTTTTAAATAATAAAAAAGAATTTACACAGAAAACAAACCTGACTAGGAAACCTTGTTCCTTTGTTCATGACTAGTTATATTAGAATTACAAGTCTGATGAGTATATTTCCTTCAAAGACACAACAATTATTCTAGAATATTTTCTAGGGAACTTTATTACTTCCTTTTATTTCAGTATTTCTTTTTGCAATGAGTCATACTTTGCCATATATATTTGCTGTTAATGAAACAGGAAAGTGTTTAAATATTTGATGAAGAATTACTGCTACGGAAGTGTCCAGACATCTTGTTGCCAGATGGTTCAAATAAATGTTTATATTACAAGTAACGTTCTGGTTTCTTTTTTATTTTGGTTTTGATTTTGTTAATTTTTTAAAACTAGTTCTTCTTTGTTATGTTAAATGTAGTTATAGTGTGTGATGATGTGTTTATGAGTTTTCTAGTGTTACATTCAAGTTAGTCTTATTTGTTGTCAACATTAGTTTTCTAGTGTTACATTCAAGTTAGTCTTATTTGTTGTCAACATTAGTTTTCTAGTGTTACATTCAAGTTAGTCTTATTTGTTGTCAACATTAGTTTTCTAGTGTTACATTCAAGTTAGTCTTATTTGTTGTCAACATTAGTTTTCTAGTGTTACATTCAAGTTAGTCTTATTTGTTGTCAACATTAGTTTTCTAGTGTTACATTCAAGTTAGTCTTATTTGTTGTCAACATTAGTTTTCTAGTGTTACATTCAAGTTAGTCTTATTTGTTGTCAACATTAGTTTTCTAGTGTTACATTCAAGTTAGTCTTATTTGTTGTCAACATTAGTTTTCTAGTGTTACATTCAAGTTAGTCTTATTTGTTGTCAACATTAGTTTTCTAGTGTTACATTCAAGTTAGTCTTATTTGTTGTCAACATTAGTTTTCTAGTGTTACATTCAAGTTAGTCTTATTTGTTGTCAACATTAGTTTTCTAGTGTTACATTCAAGTTAGTCTTATTTGTTGTCAACATTAGTTTTCTAGTGTTACATTCAAGTTAGTCTTATTTGTTGTCAACATTAGTTTTCTAGTGTTACATTCAAGTTAGTCTTATTTGTTGTCAACATTAGTTTTCTAGTGTTACATTCAAGTTAGTCTTATTTGTTGTCAACATTAGTTTTCTAGTGTTACATTCAAGTTAGTCTTATTTGTTGTCAACATTAGTTTTCTAGTGTTACATTCAAGTTAGTCTTATTTGTTGTCAACATTAGTTTTCTAGTGTTACATTCAAGTTAGTCTTATTTGTTGTCAACATTAGTTTTCTAGTGTTACATTCAAGTTAGTCTTATTTGTTGTCAACATTAGTTTTCTAGTGTTACATTCAAGTTAGTCTTATTTGTTGTCAACATTAGTTTTCTAGTGTTACATTCAAGTTAGTCTTATTTGTTGTCAACATTAGTTTTCTAGTGTTACATTCAAGTTAGTCTTATTTGTTGTCAACATTAGTTTTCTAGTGTTACATTCAAGTTAGTCTTATTTGTTGTCAACATTAGTTTTCTAGTGTTACATTCAAGTTAGTCTTATTTGTTGTCAACATTAGTTTTCTAGTGTTACATTCAAGTTAGTCTTATTTGTTGTCAACATTAGTTTTCTAGTGTTACGTTCAAGTTAGTCTTATTTGTTGTCAACATTAGTTTTCTAGTGTTACATTCAAGTTAGTCTTATTTGTTGTCAACATTAGTTTTCTAGTGTTACATTCAAGTTAGTCTTATTTGTTGTCAACATTAGTTTTCTAGTGTTACATTCAAGTTAGTCTTATTTGTTGTCAACATTAGTTTTCTAGTGTTACATTCAAGTTAGTCTTATTTGTTGTCAACATTAGTTTTCTAGTGTTACATTCAAGTTAGTCTTATTTGTTGTCAACATTAGTTTTCTAGTGTTACATTCAAGTTAGTCTTCAGTGTTACGTTAAAGTTAATCTTAAGTGTTACATTAAAATTAGTCTTCAGTATTGTCAACATTAGTTTACCAGTGTTACATTAAAGTTAATCTTCTGTATTACATTAAAATTAGTTTACCAGTGTTACGTTCAAGTTAATTTACAGTATTACATTAAAATTAGTTTTCCAGTGTTACATTTAAGTTAATCTTCAATGTTACATTAAAATTAATTTACCAGTGTTACATTAAAGTTAATCTTCAGTATTACATTAAAATTAATTTACCAGTGTTACATTAAAGTTAATCTTCAGCATTATATTAAAATTAATTTACCAGTGTTACATTTAAGTTAATTCATCATTTGTTATAGAACATGAGTTTTACATTGTTACATAAAAGTAGATGTTACATAAATTCGTTTCTTAAATGTTCCATATAATTGATTTTCCAAATATGCCTACAAGTGAGTTCTGCAAAGTTCATACAAGTTTATTTCTTGCTCATTTGTAGATTGTAAATGCACAAATTATATTTCCCTTTCCGTAGTGAATTTTAGGAAGTTTAGTTCAAGTCATTTCACTGCTGGTAAAGGTTGACTGTTTCTGGGGTGCTTGCTCATGTGGCATCTACTTGTTGCTTGATGTGTGTTTTTGTGCCACATTTTCTGCTTGTTCAGCATTCCTTGTGGGTGGGATGTGTTTGTTGCAAGCCCCTTATATATGATATTGCAAGCCACGTATGTACGATTTTGCAAGCCATGTATGTATGATATTGCAAGCCACGTATGTACGATATTGCAAGCCACATATGTATGATATTGCAAGCCACATATATACGATATTGCAAGCCACATATGTATGATATTGCAAGCCACGATATTTCTGGCCCAACTGAACCTTCTGGGTAGATTTTTAAAATTGCTAAACAACTTTACCCTGGACATTTTGGCCTATTTTTGGTTGTTACTTTCAACTGCCAAGACTTGTTCCAGATGTGGGACCTTCTGTTCTTCAACATTAGCCAGGACACAACTCTTTTACTTCATCTCAGAGTGGCATTTTAGTTCTAACCTTGGATATTGTACATCATTTATGGGCTTGAGAAAAGTAACAAACAACACAAGAAGAGATAGAATACCAAATGAAACCATAAGAAAAATGGTAGGAACTAAACCCTGCCATGAATATATAGAGCAACAACTTAAATGGTTCGGCCACCTGGTCAGAATGAATCCTCACCAATCACCATCAAGTGCGTTCTTCTCAGGAATTCATGGAAAAGACCAAGAGGAAGACCCAGAAGAAGATGGATAGAAGCAGTGACAGAGACATGTAACAACAAAGGAAAATCACTAATTCAGACAATTCGAGCAGCTCAAGAACAACAAATGATATAAACCACGACACCTTTTAGGTATCAGTGAAAAGAGAAAAGAAGAAGATGGATAGATGCAGTGACAGAGACATGTAACAACAAAGGAAAATCACTAATTCAGACAGTTCGAGCAGCTCAAAAACGACAAATGATATAAACCACGACACCTTTTAGGTATCAGTGAAAAGAGAAAAGAAGAAGATTGATGTTGAAGATGTCATGAGTCTAGTGTACTAGACTTTTCATGAAGTTCTCTGTATAATAACAGTGATGATGATAATAATAATAATGATGATGATAGCAATAATGATGATGATAGCAATAATGATGATAATAATAATGATGATGATAGCAATAATGATGATAATAACAATGATGATGATAATAATGATAATAATAATAATGATGATAATAATAATAATGATGATGATAGCAATAATGATGATGATAGCAATAATGATGATAATAATAATGATGATGATGATAATAATAATGATGATAATGATAATAATGATGATGATGATAATAATGATAATAATGATAATAATAATGATGATGATAATAATAATGATGATGGTGATTATAATAATGATAAAAATGATAATAATGGTTATCATCATTAATTACTACTGATGTCATTGCTGAGTTTATTGACGTTCCTATCGACGGAGGAATATAACTTGCTGGTGGAAGAGATTCCTATATACTATAACTCAGTCTACTCCAATGTTGTATGTCACAACTATCTTATTAAATTATGACAGGAGAGATGTCTCAGTTGACATATTTAATAACACAATCATTTGTAGCAACTTCACATAATATACTTTGAAATCACTTGTCTGTGCATTCTCTACAAGCAAGTTTCTTCACAATCTAACTCTAATGTTCCTAGAAGCTATCACGACACAAGTTCTCAGCTCTTCGCACATCCAATCAGCAGAATCTCTGTATCAGCATAATCTACTCCATATTTCAGTAACTACCATCTCATGGTTAATAGTCTTAACATGATTCTCACTGCTGTCCATATGATTGAAATCCATTTCATATTTTAACATGACTATAAACTATTTCCTGAATCTTGCATCTGTGGCTAAATTGGGTTTAAAACATTCCGTCTACACCATCTATCCATCCATCCGTCCGTTTCTCCCTCCCTCCGTCCGTTTCTCCCTCCCTCCGTCCGTCCCTCCCTCCGTCCGTCCGTCCGTCCTTCCGTCCGTCCCTAAATGATAAATAGCTGCCGAGATCGAAAGTTGTGAAGAGACATGATCACCAACGCCAACAGGCTTGGTACTTGATGATGGTGATATATATAATAATAATAATAATAATAATAATAATAATAATACGTTTCTGTGGAAGGAAACCAGAAAAAAATATACAGTAACTTGTCAATGTGTTTTATGAAGTTCTCTTTTACAGAATCAATACGGTTGTACATCAACAAACATCAAGTAGAGGAATTCTAATACCTAGGAAGTTTAGTGACAAACGAAAATTCACAAACAGAGATGGACTCAAGGTGCATCAAAGCTTGTCAAATCATTGGACAGTTATCACCACTATTGTCCAACAAGGAAATAATTGTAGAGACAAAACGGGCACTCTACAATATAATCTTCATCCCAACGTTGTGCTACCAATGCCAGCCCTGGATCCTAGATGCAAGAACAATACAAAAAATAACCTCTACTAAGATTAAATGTGTCAGACGAATGACAGGAAACAGTCTGAGAGATAAGATCAGAAAAGAAGAACTGAGACAAAAACTATGAATAGCTCCCGCCATAGAATATATAAAGAAATAACAGATACAATGGTTTGGCCACGTGACAAGGCAGAAAGATCAAAACACAACACAACGAGCCTTCAGCAAACGTTGTGAGAATACCAGACCTAAGGGTCGACCACGAAAAAGATGGATGGATGGAATATTAGAAGCACTAGGAAACATAACAGCAGCAGAGGCAAACAGAAGAGCTAAAGGCCGCAAATTATATCTCCCCTCGACGCTGAAAGGCAAATGAGGAAGGAAAGAAGAGGGAGAAGCACTGTTGTTTGGATATGAATATTGGACAATTGACAACTTTTGTCTCTTTTTGAGAGGACTGTTACTTATATTAGGAACAACACAGTGATAAATTGAAGAGCAGTGTTATTGAGTTATTAGCGGGTCATCATCATTGCACTCCGAACAGGTCCATAGGTGCTCAGATCCCCTCCTCAGCAAATCTCGCAGTGTCCAGCGACTGACGACTCCAGTTATGTGTTGGTTGATTAGTCTTCTTACACGCCCACTAAGTTGCTCGTTTCTGGTTGTGCCCATCTTAACTCCCAGTGTTATCAGTCGGAACTAGGGTTAGGTCAAGGCCAGCCAAATGAATGTGTGGATACTGTGGTGGAGTAGTTCTTCGTGAACAGTTTGTGCCGAAGAGAAGGGGCTGGGTTCAAACCGTATCGATGGGTTCAGAGATTACTGAAATGAGCAGCAGATATTCTTTGTTGGAGCGAAAGACGACAACGCTCCTAACGCTGATCGCAGGGATAGGTGGCCTAGCAGTACGTCGTCGACCTACAGACAGGAAGGAACCAGGTTCAAAGCTCACAGTGCTCAAAGCAGCGGTGATTTTTAAAAAAATAGGAACAATTAATCTGTGGTTTCTTTATGATGTTACCCTCCCCTGATCTTTTAGGTAGTGAGATCCGATGTCTAGCAAAATACAAAGTAAAAAAGATAGAGACAGACCAAGACTAGCATGGATGAGTAACATCAAAAGATGGACAAGTCAGCCTATGACAACCTGCACCATCAAAGCAAGAGACAGAGCGGAATGGCGCTCCATGGTAGCCAACCTTCGATGCGGAGACGGCACTTAACGATGATGACAAAGTAGCACATCAGCGTATTTTCTCACAAAATGAGCGGGAACAAATATCCCAACAAAAATGCCAGTTTCCCAACTCTCTTCTCTCTCCCGTCACAGTTTACCACTCACATACCACCAGATTATATAGGCTTGGTTTGATCTGCAAGTCAAATTATTCACACAGATTTGTACAATTTTAGACTGCTCGACTAAACTCCAACTTCAGCGCCATCGAAAGTATTTGCTATTGACGACGAGCTCGAACTTGCTTGTCGAGTAAATTACATTTATGATGGCTCTAACTTTGATCGTCGGAGCGGCCATTGTTCGCACATTCCAGAATCCTATTTTTGTTGTTGTTTTAGGGCCGAAAAAACTATCACTACTATCAACTGCTAATTTACACATTCTGTATCAGGTCTACGTTTCATTAACAACATCGTTTTTACGATAGCGGCTTGTTAAACCTCTGATCAACGGTTCTATACCAAGCCGGA
Organism: Megaustenia siamemsis; assembly: GCA_032433765.1. Lineage (NCBI taxonomy): Eukaryota > Metazoa > Mollusca > Gastropoda > Stylommatophora > Ariophantidae > Megaustenia > Megaustenia siamemsis. Next base: position 7,446,214 of record JAVIAB010000047.1, on the reverse strand, counting down.
GAAAAATAATTCCTCCATTTTGGAAACAACCGGAAACGGCCCCAGAACTTGAAAAGTTGTGGAAATCAAAACTCATTAGCACAAACACAAAACTTAGGCTATTCAAATCAAATGTACTATCAACCCTTACGTATGCGTGTGAAAGCTGGAAAACAACAAGAGATATAGAAACAAAGTTGAACGCATTCGAAAATAAATGTCTAAGGAAAATACTTGGTATAGCATGGAACGAATTCAAAACAAATGAGGAAATTAGAGAAATCGCCAATCAACCACTAATATCTTCAGTAATAAAGAAAAGACGATGGTCATACGTTGGACATGTGATGAGAAGAGATAATAACCGAATAGCAAAGCAAGCCCTCATATGGGAAACAACAGGTAAAAGAAAAAGAGGAAGACCCAGGGAGACACTGAGAAGAACATTGATGAGAGAGGCAAGAGCAGCAGGAGTCGGCTCCCTCAATGAGATAGAACTGCTTGCACAGAACAGAGACAGATGGCGAGATTTGATAAAATATCTTTAAAAGAAAACTGCTAGAACAAAAAAATCCATATAGGAGAAGGTGTATCTTGGTCTACGCCCTATGGGCCGGTTACGGCTCGAAAGGTCAATAGATAGATAGATAGAACTTTGATCATTTCTTATCTCACTCCATCACTCCATGTACTATATTTCCTTACTTTCCCAGTCCATGACTCCACATTCTATATTTCCTTACTTTCCCAGTCCATGACTCCACATTCTATATTTCCTTACTTTCCCAGTCCATCACTCCACATTCTATATTTCCTTACTTTCCCAGTCCATGACTCCACATTCTATATTCCCTTACTTTCCCAGTCCATCACTCCACATTCTATATTTCCTTACTTTCCCAGTCCATGACTCCACATTCTATATTTTCTTACTTTCCCAGTCCATCACTCCACATTCTATATTTTCTTACTTTCCCAGTCCATCACTCCACATTCTATATTTCCTTACTTTCCCAGTCCATCACTCCACATTCTATATTTCCTACTTTCCCAGTCCATCACTCCACATTCTATATTTCCTTACTTTCCCAGTCCATGACTCCACTCTCTATATTTCCTTACTTTCCCAGTCCATCACTCCACATTCTATATTTCCTTACTTTCCCAGTCCATCACTCCACATTCTATATTTCCTTACTTTCCCAGTCCATCACTCCACATTCTATATTTCCTACTTTCCCAGTCCATCACTCCACATTCTATATTTCCTTACTTTCCCAGTCCATCACTCCACATTCTATATTTCCTTACTTTCCCAGTCCATCACTCCACATTCTATTTTCCTACTTTCCCAGTCCATCACTCCACATTCTATATTTCCTTACTTTCCCAGTCCATCACTCCACATTCTATATTTCCTACTTTCCCAGTCCATCACTCCACATTCTATATTTCCTTACTTTCCCAGTCCATGACTCCACTCTCTATATTTCCTTACTTTCCCAGTCCATCACTCCACATTCTATATTTCCTTACTTTCCCAGTCCATCACTCCACATTCTATATTTCCTACTTTCCCAGTCCATCACTCCACATTCTATATTTCCTTACTTTCCCAGTCCATCACTCCACATTCTATATTTCCTACTTTCCCAGTCCATCACTCCACATTCTATATTTCCTTACTTTCCCAGTCCATGACTCCACTCTCTATATTTCCTTACTTTCCCAGTCCATCACTCCACATTCTATATTTCCTTACTTTCCCAGTCCATCACTCCACATTCTATATTTCCTTACTTTCCCAGTCCATGACTCCACATTCTATATTTCCTTACTTTCCCAGTCCATGACTCCACATTCTATATTTCCTTACTTTCCCAGTCCATCACTCCACATTCTATATTTCCTACTTTCCCAGTCCATGACTCCACTCTCTATATTTCCTTACTTTCCGAGTCCATGACTCTACATTATAAATGTCCTTACTTTCCCAGTCCGTGACTCCACATTCTATATTTCCTTACTCTCCCAGTCCATGACTCCACATTCTATATTTCCTTACTTTCCAGTCCATGACTCCACATTCTATATTCCCTTACTTTCCCAGTCCATGACTCCAGATTATATATTCTCTTACTTTCCCATTCCATCACCCCACATTCTATATTTCCTTACTTTCCCAGTCTATGACTCCACATTCTATATTCCCTTACTTTCCAAGTCCATGACTCCACATTCTATATTTCCTTACTTTCCCAGTCCATGACTCCACATTCTATATTTCCTTACTTTCCCAGTCTATGACTCCACATTCTATATTCCCTTACTTTCCCAGTCCATCACTCCACATTCTATATTTCCTTACTTTCCAAGTCCATGACTCCACATTCTATATTTTCTTACTTTCCCAGTCCATCACTCCACATTCTATATTTCCTTACTTTCCCAGTCCATCACTCCACATTCTATATTTCCTACTTTCCCAGTCCATCACTCCACATTCTATATTTCCTTACTTTCCCAGTCCATGACTCCACTCTCTATATTTCCTTACTTTCCCAGTCCATCACTCCACATTCTATATTTCCTTACTTTCCCAGTCCATGACTTCACTTTCTATGTTTTCTTATTGGTTATTGTTATTATTGGTTATTGGTTATGGAAGGCCTCGGCATCACAGCAAACGAATTAAAATCCATAATTGCTCAACCGCCCGTGCCAGTGGAATCATCCGAATTACCAACTCATCTCCCAAACAAAGAAAGGTAACTGTAGTTCCCATCGTAGCAGTCTCAGCACATGCCAAAAGACATAAGGCGAAACCGCGCAGAAAGTGAACACAGCCAACTGTTCCCTGTCATACGATATCATCATTCATCGTAAACAAGCGGGATATCGAAGCAGGATCAAAACGGATGAGACACACAGCTCACGGTGTGCACAGAGCACTTAACTCAGTAGCTCCTGCAACAAGCCGGACTTGGAATATGAGGAAACTGCAAGAAGGAACACTTTTCAGACATAGCCTTCAATGGTTCCTGCCGCCTATCCACCATATACCATGGGAGTTTACGTCCTCCCGAAAATGATGATCGTCATAGCACTTGATGATGTTAGGCCGTCATTGATGACTCCAATTCCAAACATATAGACACACAGTGGTGGTAATTTGTCATTTCCAATCCAACAGAAGCCACATGACCTGTAGTTAGTAAAACCACAGAGAGAATATGATTTTGTGACCTTCACTGATTCACTCTTAGATGTGAATGTGTAGTTAACACAAGAGGAGAAGTTTTCAACTACAGTGATTCCAGTTAAGGCAATTCTGGGATAGCAAGGCAAGTCTCCTTTATAGCAGCAGAACTTGATGTTCTCCGCTCCCTTCTTGTAGCTGCTGCACACGATTCTGATGTCTCATTAACTTGGGCATCATTCAAGAACAATGTCAGATTAACATTCCATAGATATGGCTCTGCTGATGAAGTGCTTGGTGCAACAGTTGTATCAATCATACTGGAGGCTCCTGGTCTGTGGTCATTAATATCACAGAAGGCACATGATGTTGTTATATTCAGTATTTCTTTCTGGTGTGTAAATATGTGGCACACACATGGAGAGTGGTTTGTGGTCACAGTAATCCCATTAAAGGCAATTCTAGGGTAGCATGGCATAGCTGTTTCAGAACAGCACAATCCTGTGATGTTTTCTGTGTTCGCTATAAAGCTGCTGCTGCTACACAATCCTGACCAATTATAGGTGTGGACATTATTCACTTGCAATGACAAAACTGCTTTGTTTACATCATAAACCTCTGGAAGCGAATCATTTATGGGACTAATAGTACAATTTATTCTTCCATCGGGGATATCTGCATTGAGTCCCCAGAAAAAGGTCTTTGGTTAAAAAGCACATATGCGTTTGAGTTAAACACACAATGAGCCCACTTCATAAATTCAAAATGATTCTTGCCAATGCCATCCGTTTGCACAAGTTAGGTCCTTAGCTACCAACGACAAAAATGTCTGAAACGAAGCCATCCAATTAACGGCTTTATCTACAGCGAAGGTTAACGAACTGTGAACAAACATTTATGTTCAAACCCTTGAAAACATTTTCAAAAATCTGCCAACTCGCAGCAATAACATTTATCGTGTTGTTCAATGTAAACATTGCTTGGTCCATAGCTCGAATATAAATAATAAATAGAAAACAGCAAAAACAAAATGAACACCGTAAATACAAGAACACACAAATACAGGACACTACAAATACAAGTAAAGTAAAAAGTAAAGTACCCCCCGTCACGCCAAGTGGCGTATAGGGAAATATGGTGTTAGTGACCTTATATTTTACAGACCTTCAGCACATGATTTTTTTGGGGTAATGTGGTCAGTATTACGCCCGTGCTGCTTTTACTTTCCCAGAAAGAATCCGGTACCCATTTAAGGCTGGGTGAACCCGGAGCCGTCGGTTGGGATCGAACCCTACCCCTTGTCCGTAGTAGTCCAGTTCACTAACCACTGAGCTATCACGGCTCCTACTAATTTTTAGGGAATTAGTAAAACCCAGGTGTCCTCGCCAGGATTACGAACCCCGGCTGTTGCCGTGGTAAGCCAACCGCCTATCGATTGCGCTAACCGGACACCCACTACAAATACAAGAACAACATAAATAGAAGAAACTACAATTAAAAGAACAGAACCGATGTATGAACACAACAAATATATTAGCAGCACAAATACAAGAACGCAACAATGAAAGAACTGCAAAAATGCAATAGCAGTACAAGTACAACAAGTTCGAGAAGAATACAAAAACAAGAAATACACAAATACAAGAACACAACAAATATAACAACAGATACAATAGCAGAACAAATATGAGAATACAACAAATCAAATACAATACAAATACAATAGCAGCAGGAACAAAACAAATACAATAGCAGCAGGAATACAAGAATAAGTCAAAGACAAGAATGTAACAAATACTAGAACAAAACAAATATAATAACACAGCAAAATACAAGAATTGAACAAATATAATATAAATACAAATACAAGAATACAACAAAATACAAGGACATAACAAATACAATAGCAATACAAATACAAGAATACAAGTAATCAAAGAAGAACACAAATATAAAAACGCAACAAAACCAGGAGATCGAGAAAGAAATCGAGTTCTTGTTGACCTTTGCCCTCAAACGTCATAGATCAAATTTCTCCTTTATGCACAAAACATTCCTAACTATGGATTCTTGACGCAGATGTCTTGGCTTCTATCCATGACCCCATCTCAAATATATGGACACTGCCTGCAAGTCGTGATGTCTCCAGATTTGTTTTTGCTCTTGCACAGGTCCCAGGATTGTGCATCGATCACCACATTTCCATACTGCCCGTTCATTTCAAAGTCCAACTTTTTTCGCTAGTCAGTCGCTCAACAGTCAACTACACAATAATGCAAGTAGATTTATCTCTTTGAAATGTATTCATTTTACTTTGACTTCTCCCTGTTTCTTAATTCTGACATTTCCAGTTTCATCATCATCAAGTACCGGGCCTGCTGGCGTAGGTGATCATGTCTCTCCACAATTTTTGATCTCGACAGTTATTTATCATTTCTGTTGTTGGCCTTCTGCCAAGCCATTCTCTTAAGCTGTCTGGTATTTTTTTTCTCTTTGCTTCCCTCTATCTCTTCGTCCCTCAATTTTTCCAGTTGTTACAATATATTCCAGTTGTTCTCTTCTCATTACATGACCAAAAAATGATGATTGTCTCTTCCTAATATTGGAAATTAGCTCTCTTTTTGCTTTGACCTCTCTCATAACATTTTCATTACTCTTCTTAGCTGTCCATGGTACTCTCAACATTCCTCTGTAAAACCACATTTCTACAGACTCCAGTGATTTTCTTGTCTGTTGTCCTATTGTCCATGATTCACATCCATATGTTAAGACTGACTCTACATAACATTTAAGAACTATTTTTCTTGTTTCGATTGTCAAAAACGGATTGCATAGTATCTTCCTCATTTTTTGGAAAGCTGCTTTTGCCATTTCCAGATTACCGAAGGGTTAATAAAAAGATTTTGGGGGGGGGGGGGGGGGGGGTGTGGAATGACTTCTTATACGAGGATGTCCTAAACCTATTTTATTTGACGAAATGCTACAAGATCTCGCCAAGTAACTATACTTTCCACTCAAAATGATTAATGCAGTTCTGTTTTTCTTCATTCGTCATAATAATGACGTATGCTGTGTACGCCTTTCGGCCTGTAACATCCGACTTTTGTTAAGGGTTTTATGACTTGGTTAACCTTTCCTCTATGATTCTTACTCACTTGACCAGGTTGCTTGCTATCGATTCATTTCTAAGAGGAAGAGTAGGGTGTAGGTCAGCTTTGGTTTGCTGATCAGCCCATGATCTGCTCTGGTGTCTGAAACGTACAGGTATCCTCATAGTATCACTGTCGTCTTGGGAGAATGATATAGGACCTCGACTTCTCATGAGCACATCATTTTAGGGAACTTGGCCCAGTGCACTCACTCATTCACTCACTCACTCACTCACACAAAATCCACTCATTCAAAACCCACTCACTCACTCAAACCCACTCATTCACTCAAGACCCACTCACTCATTCTGTATACATATATAGACTAGGGTAGAATAGATCACATAATGGGATATAGAGATATAAATTGGTATGGATAACTTTGTAATTACCCAAACTCGGAGGACGATATCAGTACAATTATAAAACGGCCATAGAAATAATAACAGTAGCAAGTTTTGGGATGCAAAATTGTATCCGTTATTGGAAAGGTGGGGGAATACATGTAAACCTGTCTTGACTGTCACATGTCCAGAAATTAAATTGATAAACAAACTCGGGGCCATGTTAGGTTTACGAGGAAGATGTCACTCTTAGGGTTCATGTTACCGCTATTATTTAAACTCAGAAGTTAACTGAATGTCAAGATGGAGTTTTGTTTTACAAAATTTGACACAAAAGTTATCTAGAGTTGAACCTCGCATTCAGCCATTGGGTGAGAGATCGCTAGGCGGCGACTAAGCAAATAAATTATGCAAATGAGACAGAGGTAGTTAACCTCATGCATTAGCATTATTAGACAATATTAGAGAGAAGTTCGAGATAGAGAAACACCAGAAAATGTAAAATAAACGAGCTTATTACGGAGAAGAAGGAGAATAGGAAGAAGGTGGAGGAGGAGAAGATGAGGAGAAAGGGAAGAAAATGTAGAAGGAGAGCATAAGGGGAAGAAGAAGCAGGAGGAGGAAGAGAAGAAGAAGAACGAAAATGAGAATGAGCAGAAATAGGAGAAGGAGGTAAAGGAGAATGAGAAGAAGGAGAACAAGGAGAAGAAGAAGCAGGAGATGAGGAAATGAAGGAGATGAAGAAAAGGGGAGAAAAGAAGGGGATGAAAAAGCAGGAGAAAGAGGAAGAGAAAGAGAAGGAGATAAAGGAGAAGGAAGAGGCAGATAAAGGAGAAGGAGATAAAGGCGGAGGAGGAAGTGAGGGAAATAAGGTGGAGGAGAAAGTGAGAGAAATAAGGTGAAGGAGAAAGTGAGAGAAATAAGGTGCAGGAGAAAGTGAGGGAAATAAGGTGAAGGAGAAAGTGAGGGAAATAAGGTGGAGGAGAAAGTGAGGGAAATAAGGTGAAGGAGAAAGTGAGGGAAATAAGGTGGAGGAGAAAGTGAGGAAAATAAGGTGGAGGAGAAAGTGAGGGAAATAAGGTGAAGGAGAAAGTGAGGGAAATAAGGTGGAGGAGAAAGTGAGGGAAATAAGGTGGAGGAGAAAGTGAGAGAAATAAGGTGGAGGAGAAAGTGAGGGAAATAAGGTGGAGGAGAAAGTGAGGGAAATAAGGTGGAGGAGAAAGGGAGGGAAATAAGGTGGAGGAGAAAGTGAGGAAATAAGGTGGAGGAGAAAGTGAGGGAAATAAGGTGGAGGAGAAAGTGAGGGAAATAAGGTGGAGGAGAAAGTGAGGGAAATAAGCCGAAATAAGGTGGAGGAGAAAGTGATGAAAAGGAGATAAAGGAGAAGAGGAAGGAAATAAAGGTGGTGGAGGAAGAGAGGGAGATAAGGTGGAGGAGGAAGAGAGGGAGATAAGGTGGAGGAGAAAGTGAGGGAAATAAAGTGGAGGAGAAAGTGAGGGAAAGAAGTTAAGGGTGGAGGAGGAAGAGAGGGAGACAAGGCGGAGGAGGAAGAGAGTGAGATAAGGCGGAGTAGGAAGAGAAGGGAAAGGAGATAAAGAAAAAGAAAGAAAAGAAATCGAGGAAGAAGAAGTGAGAGAAGGCAGAGCAAGAGGAGAAGAAAGAGGAGGACAAGGAGAGAAAGATGAAGAAGGAGGAAGCAGAGGGGATGATAAGAAGATAAAGCACGAGGAGAAGTAGAGAAACAAGGAGAAGAAGAATTAGAGAACTACAGTTCGAATTCTCTACCTTTCATAGATCAGTACATCTAATTCACATCATACATATCTTTTACCTTCATATTTGGAAGCTTGTCTCCCTTCGGTCTATTCCAATTTCGCATCTCTACTATTTATTCCTTGGACATTTATACATCCCTTTGTCTCTCGCTTTACATTATGTGTACCGGCGCCGTTATACTCATATCAACAACTGATACTTGACCCTCATATGAAGACATTGTTCAGAAAGATTGACATTAATGCCTCATACATTTGATTCTAGCAACACTAGCTGTCCTTTTTGAAAACACGAATTAAAACGAACTTCATAAAGGGAGATTATTTCATAACATCCATTTACATAAAGGGAGATAATATAAACAGATCGAGTGAATGTCTAAGCATTTTTGAAAGCAGAACGTATCAGTCTAAGAACTCGTTATTCTTCTCAGGAGAACCGAACAGATAAGCTCTCTTTCAATTATGGGAAATTTTGAGACGCCCGAAGTCTGGTGTTTCAACAGACCGGAAATTGTGAATCCGCCATTTGCAAGTCCTGGTGGGATTTGTAAGCTTCCATTGTGAATTGAGAAAGGCGCTCAAATTGAGGAGTCGCATGCCTCGTTTGTATGCGGCGGTGACCTCACAGCGCCCCTTGAATTATCTTGAAATTTTCTGGTAGAAATACATTTTCAGCTTCGTGTTTTAAAAAAAAAAAGTTTTCGCTTATTTTCTCTGCCATTTATACGCAAATTAGTTGTGATGATTAACTGTCTAACAATCTATTTCTGCTGGATATACATGGAGATGAGCTTTGTTAGAGGTTACATGGATGGTCGCAAAGAGGGTAGCGGTGAGGGAATGATGATTAGTAACATCATCTATGGTCATGTAAATAGGAGAGGGTAACTGGAGAAATAGAGGGTAACTGGAGAATAGAGGGTAATTGGAGAAATAGAGGGTAACTGGAGAAATAGAGGGAAACGGGGAGAAGTGATTCAAGTGAGACAAATAGAGGGAAACGGGGAGAAGTGATTCAAGTGAGACAAATAGAGAGAAATGATACAAGAGAGACAAACAGAGGGAAGTGAATAGAGTGATACAAGAGAGACAAATAGAGAGAAGTGAAGAGAAATGATACAAGAGAGACAAATAGAGGAAAGTGAAGAGAAATGATACAAGAGGGACAAATAGAGGGAATTGAAGTGAAATGATACAAGAGAGACAAATAGAGGGAAGTGAAGAGAAATTATAAAACAGAGACAAATAGAGGGAAGTGAAGAGAAATAATACAAGAGAGACAAATAGAGAGAAATGGGAATGACACAAGAGAGGCAAATAGAGAGAAATGGAGAGAACGACAAAGAGAGGCAAATAGAGGGAACGGGGAGAAATGATACAAGAGAGACAAATAGAGGGAAACTAGGACAAAAAATACAATAAAGACAAATAGAGAGAAGTGGAGAGAAATTATACATCAGAGACAAATAGAGGGAACCGGGGAGAAATGATACAAGAGAGACAAATAGAGTGAAAGAGGAGGAAAGATATCAGATAGACAAATGGTGAGACAGAGAGAGTAAGATATCAGATAGACAAATGGTGAGACAGAGAGAGTAAAGATATCAGATAGACAAATGGTGAGACAGAGAGAGTAAAGATATCAGATAGACAAATGGTGAACAGAGAGAGGAAAATATCAGATAGACAAATGTTGAGACAGAGAGAGTAAAGATATCAGATAGACAAATGGTGAGACAGAGAGAGGAAAGATATCAGATAGACAAATGGTGTGACAGAGAGAGTAAAGATATCAGATAGACAAATGGTGAGACAAAGAGAGGAAAGATATCAGATAGACAAATGGTGAGACAGAGAGAGTAAAGATATCAGATAGACAAATGGTGAGACAGAGAGAGTAAGAAATCAGATAGACAAATGGTGTGACAGAGAGAGTAAAGATATCAGATAGAACAAATGGTGAGACAGAGAGAGTAAGATATCAGATAGACAAATGGTGTGACAGAGAGAGTAAAGATATCAGATAGACATGGTGAGACAGAGAGAGGAAAGATATCAGATAGACAAATGGTGAGACAGAGAGAAAAGATGAAATAAGTTCAGGCCTCGGAGAGCGTTTGAGGAGGGCTGGTAGTGACCATATTTTTCTATGTAACCGGGGGGGGGGGGGGGGGGGGGGG
>JAVIAB010000047.1:7389739-7435485 GCA_032433765.1 Megaustenia siamemsis | reverse complement strand
TTTTTTTACTTACTCATTTAAAGAAACCTGGATGGGCAGAATATCTACATACCTCCCATGTATAAAACACTGCCATAAAATGAACAAACGCGGTAGAGAATATTATCGTCAATTGCCCCCTGTTTCACGTGAACACAAACTAAACACTGTCATCCCAGACCTCCCAACAGCCCAATACATGCTATCATTGTTTCAGCTGATAAGGTGAAAACACCAACTGCCTCTCCCAGGTAGATGACGTGGACCTCCATTTAAGTGCGAACGACCTAGCTCTAGGGAACCCGTAGACAAGTAAAATAAGTGGGCCGGAAGTCAGTAACGGGAGAGCAACTCGTTTGACCTGATGATAAAAATGGCTCTCACAGAATAGGTCTATTACCTCCCCATTGTCGTGACGAAAAGGTGTCTCAAGAAATGGTGTCTCTTATAGTAAAGCATAGCCATCTAAACAGCCAATAAACGTGACGTTTTTAGCTTTTTGAGAAGTGGCGGTTTCTGGTTAGAGTGACGTCAGCAGTCTGTAGATCCTATAGTTGATAACGTCACGCTAGTTGTAGGGTTTTCTGATTTTATTTTCTGTCCCCGGCCTTTGTAAGTCTATAGATGGCTGTGGGTAAGACGTGTAACGGAGTAGGCACACGCTCAAACTAATTCAACCAATCTTAGAAATTTAACTAAATAAATAACTAACTAACTAGCTAACTAACTAGCCAATTAGCTAACTAACTTACTAACTAACTAGCTAACTAACTAACTAATTAGCTAACTAACTAGCTAACTTAGCTATATAATTAACTAGCTAACTAACTAACTAACTAGCTTACTAACTAATTAACTAACTACTAACTAGCTAACTAACTAGCTAACTAACTAACTAGCTAACTAACTAACTAACTAACTAACTAATTAGCTAACTAACTAGCTAACTAGCTAATAACTAACTAAATAACTAACTAACTAGCTAACTAATTAAATAGCTAACTAACTAACTAGTTAACTAACTAGCTAACTAACTAACTAGCTAACTAACTAGCTAACTAACTAACCAGCTAACTAACTAGCTAACTAAATAACCAGCTAACTAATTAACTAGCTAACTAACTAACTAGCTAACTAACTAACTAGCTAACTAACTAGCTAACTAACTAACCAGCTAACTAATTAGCTAACTAACTAGCTAACTAACTAGTTAACAAACTATATAATTAACGTGCTAACTAATTAACTAGCTTAATAACTAACTAGCTTACTAACTAACTAACTAGCTGACTACTAACTAACTAACTAGCTAACTAACTAGTTAACTAACTATCTAATTAAATAGCTAACTAACTAGCTAACTAACTTACTAACTAGCTAACTAATTAACTAACTAACTGACTAACTAGCTAACTAACTAGCTAGCTAACTAACTAACTAACTAGCTAACTAACTAACTAACTAGCTAACTAACAAACTAACAAACTAGCAAACTTACTAGCTAACTAACTAACTAACTACTAACTAACTAACTAACTAGCTAACTAACAAACTAGCAAACTAACTAGCTAACTAACTAACTAACTAACTAGCCAATTAGCTATCTAGCTTACTAACTAGCTAACATATTCGCTAATTTAAAAACTACCAACAAATTAACTAAATAATTAATAACTAATTACTCATTAACTAAAGAGTTAACTGACTAGATAATTTAGCTATATAGCTTACTAACTACATAGCAAGTTTACTAAATTAAAAACTAAATATCTAACTAAACTAATTATAACTAATTAACTAAAGAGCTAATTAACTATGTAACTAACTAGCCAATTAGCTAATAGCTTACTAACCAACTAGCGAAAAAACTCACTAACTTGAAAATCACCTAACTATCTAACTAACTATTGAACTAAGTAAATAACTAACTAATTAACTAACTAATTACTAACGAATTAACTAACTAACTAGACAATTTGCTAACTAGGTACTAAGTAGTTAAAAACTAATAAGTTGAAAACTAAATAACTAAAAACTAAATAAATTTACTAACAAATTACCAAGCTAACTTATTAATTAATTGACTAAATAACTAAGTAACTAATTAATTAAATAAATAATAAAATAACTACCTAGTTAACTCACTAACTAGATAACTAACAAACAATCTAACTATCCAACTAAATAAATCATTAACTAGATAGCTAACTAATAACTTAACGCATCAACTAACTAATTAACCAACTAATTAACCAACTAATTAACTAAAAAACAAACTGGATAACAAAGTAAAATAACTAACAACTAACTAAAGAAATAACAAACTAACTACTTAACTAACTTACTAATTTAGTAAATATTAACTCACTAATTAACGAATCAATTAATTAACTAAATTAAATCAAAATAACTAATTAAATAAAGAACTAATTAATTAACTAAAGAACTGACTAATTAATTAGCAAATTAATTATTTAAATAAAGAACTAACTAATAAATTAACTATCTAATTACTTAATTAATTAAGTAAAGAACTAACTTGTGGTTTTCCACAGTTAACGTGTAACTCTTCTTCTGCTGGTAGTATGTCTGGAGGATTATTTGAGCCGGGTCTGTTCAAAAGTTCTTCAAGTGCTCTTTCCATCTCTCCATGTGTTCCCTTATATACTAAGCAGATTTCCTTTCTTATCTTTGATAAAGCGTTGATCTGTTTGTATTTCACTTAATTTCTTTGTGCTGTTGTACAGTTCTTTCATATTCCCTTTATTTGATGCTTCTTCTGCCTCTTTAGCTAGTTCATCTATAAATTTCCTCTTAATCCCTTTATGCATCTTCTCACTTCTTTGTTCACCTCTGTGTAAGCTTCCTGTGTCTTGGCTTTATTACTTCTCGTTTTGCTTTTATTTATGTCTGCTTTCTTGTTCTTTCTTTCTTTAATTTTATCCAGGGTCTCTGCTGTCATCTATGCCTTATTCTGGCGTTCTCTTTTCCCCAGTGTTTCTTCGCATGTCTCTTTCCATATATTTTTTACTGTTTCAATGATCTTCTATATTTATTGTATTTTCTAGTTGTTGGAGAACTTGGTATTTGTTTGATATTGTGACTGCAAATTTATCTTTAATTCCTTGTTCTTTAAGAAACCCTACATTGAAATACTTTCTACCCTTATTCGTTGTAATATACCTTTTTAATTTAATTTTAAGTTTGGCTACAGAAGATGATGATCAGAAGCTACATCTGCCCCTCTATATACTTTTACATCCTGTAAGGATGACTTAAACTTATTATTAATACATATGTGATCATTTGATTTCCGTTCTATGATCTGGTGACACCCATGTAGCTTTGTGTATTTTTTTATATTGGAATATTGTTCCTCCTAGGCTCATTTGATTAAGGGCGCAGAAATTCACAATATCTCTCCATTCTCGTTTATATCTCCAAGTCCAATGTTTTCCCATAATCTCTTCGAAGCCTCTGTTGTCTGATCCTACCTTAGCAGTTAGGTCTCCCATCAAGATTATAATGTCCTTGGCTCGTCTTGCATCCATTTGACATTGTAGCTGTTTATAAAAATCATCTTTAACTGAATCATCCTTATCGTTGGTTGGTGCATAGCATTGTATAATGTGTAATTTTATTTTGTTTTTGGTTGTTTTAAATGTTGCTCTCACCAGTCTTGGTCCCACTGCTCCCATTCTATTAGTGTCTTTTATGCATTCTTTGATAGCACCCCTTTCGCTATGTTGTGTTCCTGGTTCCTGGGTGTCCTGATGATAAAATCATCTCCCTGTATTCAGTTTTATTCTCTCCGCTCCCAGCCATCTTGTTTCACACATCCCCAGAATATCTATCTTATAGTTGGTCATTTCTGCTGCCACTTGTGCCGCTTTTCCCTGTTCGTTAAGGGTACGAACATTCCAGGTGCCAATTCTGGATGATTTCCTGGTAGACAAAGGGTGAGTCGGCAACCCGGACTCCTTACGGCTTTCTCCGGATTGCGTCATACGTCTCTTAGACAGAGAGCCCTTCTCTTTCCTGTTGACGGATTAACTTTATCTCTCTTTGACTTGTCCATGTTTGTGAAGTTTTTTCGGCTTATGTTTTTTACAGTATGGATAGCCAGTCCTATGCCCACCCTCCTTTCTCGCCTCTTATGAACATGCCTGGTAGGGTACAGCGCCGCTATTCTTTACTCTCCTTTCGGGCCCCGGCAACGCACGGGCAAAACATATAACCGCATCAATTCTCTACAAAACATATACACCGCATCAACTCTCTACAAAACATATACACCGCATCATTCTCTACAAAACATATACACCGCATCAACTCTCTACAAAACATATACACCGCATCAACTCTCTACAATACATATACACCGCATCAACTCTCTACAAAACATATACACCGCATCAACTCTCTACAAAACATAAACACCGCATCAATTCTCTACAAAACATATACACCGCATCAATTCTCTACAAAACATATACACCGCATCAACTCTCTACAATACATATACACCGCATCAATTCTCTACAATACATATACACCGCATCAATTCTCTACAATACATATACACCGCATCAATTCTCTACAATACATATACACCGCATCAATTCTCTACAATACATATACACCGCATCAACTCTCTACAAAACATATACACCGCATCAACTCTCTACAATACATATACACCGCATCAATTCTCTACAATACATATACACCGCATCAACTCTCTACAATACATATACACCGCATCAATTCTCTACAATACATATACACCGCATCAACTCTCTACAATACATATACACCGCATCAATTCTCTACAATACATATACACCGCATCAACTCTCTACAATACATATACACAGCATCAATTCTCTACAATACATATACACCGCATCAATTCTCTACAATACATATACACCGCATCAACTCTCTACAATACATATACACCGCATCAATTCTCTACAATACATATACACCGCATCAACTCTCTACAATACATATACACCGCATCAATTCTCTACAATACATATACACAGCATCAACTCTCTACAATACATATACACAGCATCAATTCTCTACAAAACATATACACAGCATCAACTCTCTACAATACATATACACAGCATCAACTCTCTACAATACATATACACCGCATCAATTCTCTACAAAACATATACACCGCATCAACTCTCTACAATACATATACACCGCATCAACTCTCTACAAAACATATACACCGCATCAACTCTCTACAATACATATACACCGCATCAACTCTCTACAAAACATATACACCGCATCAATTCTCTACAATACATATACACCGCATCAACTCTCTACAAAACATATACACCGCATCAATTCTCTACAAAACATATACACCGCATCAATTCTCTACAATACATATACACCGCATCAATTCTCTACAAAACATATACACCGCATCAACTCTCTACAAAACATATACACCGCATCAACTCTCTACAATACATATACACCGCATCAACTCTCTACAAAACATATACACCGCATCAACTCTCTACAAAACATAAACACCGCATCAATTCTCTACAAAACATATACACCGCATCAATTCTCTACAAAACATATACACCGCATCAACTCTCTACAATACATATACACCGCATCAATTCTCTACAATACATATACACCGCATCAACTCTCTACAAACATATACACCGCATCAATTCTCTACAAAACATATACACAGCATCAACTCTCTACAAAACATATACACCGCATCAATTCTCTACAAAACATATACACCGCATCAACTCTCTACAATACATATACACAGCATCAACTCTCTACAATACATATACACAGCATCAATTCTCTACAAAACATATACACAGCATCAACTCTCTACAATACATATACACCGCATCAATTCTCTACAATACATATACACAGCATCAACTCTCTACAATACATATACACCGCATCAACTCTCTACAATACATATACACAGCATCAACTCTCTACAATACATATACACAGCATCAACTCTCTACAATACATATACACAGCATCAACTCTCTACAATACATATACACAGCATCAACTCTCTACAATACATATACACAGCATCAACTCTCTACAATATATATACACAGCATCAACTCACTACAATACATATACACAGCATCAACTCTCTACAATACATATACACAGCATCAACTCTCTACAATACATATACACAGCATCAACTCTCTACAATACATATACACAGCATCAATTCTCTACAAAACATATACACCGCATCAACTCTCTACAAAACATATACACCGCATCAACTCTCTACAATACATATACACCGCATCAATTCTCTACAAAACATATACACCGCATCAACTCTCTACAATACATATACACCGCATCAACTCTCTACAAAACATATACACGCATCAACTCTCTACAATACATATACACCGCATCAATTCTCTACAAAACATATACACCGCATCAATTCTCTACAAAACATATACACAGCATCAACTCTCTACAATACATATACACAGCATCAACTCTCTACAATACATATACACAGCATCAATTCTCTACAAAACATATACACAGCATCAACTCTCTACAATACATATACACCGCATCAATTCTCTACAATACATATACACAGCATCAACTCTCTACAATACATATACACCGCATCAACTCTCTACAATACATATACACAGCATCAACTCTATACAATACATATACACAGCATCAACTCTCTACAATACATATACACAGCATCAACTCTCTACAATACATATACACAGCATCAACTCTCTACAATACATATACACAGCATCAACTCTCTACAATACATATACACAGCATCAACTCTCTACAATACATATACACAGCATCAACTCTCTACAATACATATACACAGCATCAACTCTCTACAATACATATACACAGCATCAACTCTCTACAATACATATACACAGCATCAACTCTCTACAATACATATACACAGCATCAACTCTCTACAATACATATACACAGCATCAACTCTCTACAATACATATACACAGCATCACTCTCTACAATACATATACACAGCATCAACTCTCTACAATACATATACACAGCATCAACTCTCTACAATACATATACACAGCATCAACTCTCTACAATACATATACACAGCATCAACTCTCTACAATACATATACACAGCATCAACTCTCTACAATACATATACACACCATCAACTCTCTACAATACATATACACAGCATCAACTCTCTACAAAACATTTACACCGCATCAACTCTCTACAATACATATACACCGCATCAACTCTCTACAATACATATACACCGCATCAATTCTCTACAAACACATAGACACCGCATCAAATAGAAACAGACTTAAATGATCTATGTACTAGAAACAGACTTTACAAAAGCTCTTACCAATACAGACTTTACAATAAGTTTCTAACACAAACAGACATTACTCTAACATGATCATGTAAACTAAAATTACTTCAACTTCAGGTATGTAGTAACTACATTACTTAACCTCCGTGTTACAACATAACATTACTAAGACTCTTTTCAAACTTTATTCTACTTTTCAAATATTCCATTGCAACCCTCTTCAGACCGGATGCACCCTCCCCCGTCCCCTCTCCTCCCCTCCTCCCCCCTTTTACTCTTTTATTCAAACGGCTCTCTTTCATCTTGAGTTTTATGTCTCATCACGTATTTCTCTTTTCATTATCTTTTTTTTTAGATTTTCATCAACTGCGTATCAAAATATCGATCAGCTATAAGATACTAGAAACATTGCCTGGAAGTTGTGTGTGAGTATCAAATGAGAGAGAGAGAGAGAGAGAGAGAGAGAGATGGAGAGAGAGAGAGAGTGATTTATGTTTCAAGTTTTGGTAGTTGTAACCGCCTTCGCAATATTTTAAGACGATATTAGAATCGATGTTGGAGACAAGAAGATTGAGCCCAACTTATGAAGTATCGACTGCCTATTTATCGTGTCTCGTTAAAATGAGCTCCTTTGGTAACTATAACAACGCATGCTACGTCATGCGCAGCAACGCGTGGGCTAATTTTAGCACTTTCTTTGTTTTGACATCTTTCGCCACATGGTGCTACTACTGGGTATGCCAGTCTGTAGCGATGTGCTCACACTTAATGATGACAACAGTTACCAAAACGAGGCTGTTTCCTTCCTAACGTCAACCGACATTGAAATGTCAAGGACGAGTGGGGATGTGTGTTGGTATGTAATACCTTCATCCATGATAATGAATAAGAATAGTTTGAAACAACTCAAGCAATAGATTACATAAAGAAACAACAGTTAAAATGATACGACAGAGAGATCACAACACAACGAGGACTTAATAAATGTTTCGACAATACCGGACTCAAAAGCCTACCACGAAAAAAGATGGATTGATGAAATATTAGAAACACTAGGAAACATAACAGCAGGAGAGGTCAACAGAAGAGCAAAAGATGGATTGATGGAATATTAGAAACACAAGGAAACATAACAGCTACAGAGGTCAACTGAAGTGCAAAAGATGGATTCATGGAATATTAGAAACACTTGGAAACATAACAGCAGGAGAGGTCAACAGAAGAGCAAAAGATGGATGATGGAATATTAGAAACACTTGGAAACATAACAGATGCAGAGGTCAACTGAAGAGCAAAAGATGAATTGATGGAATATTAGAAACACAAGGAAACATAACAGCTACAGAGGTCAACTGAAGTGCAAAAGATGGATTGATGGAATATTAGAAACACAAGGAAACATAACAGCTACAGAGGTCAACTGAAGTGCAAAAGATGGATTTATTGAATATTAGAAACACAAGGAAACATAACAGCTACAGAGGTCAACTGAAGTGCAAAAGATGGATTGATGGAATATTAGAAACACAAGGAAACATAACAGCTACAGAGGTCAACTGAGGGCAAAAGATGGATTGATGGAATATTAGAAACACAAGGAAACATAACAGCTACAGAGGTCAACTGAAGTGCAAAAGATGGATTGATGGAATATTAGAAACACTTGGAAACATAACAGCAGGAGAGGTCAACAGAAGAGCAAAAGATGGATTGATGGAATATTAGAAACACTAGGAAACATAACAGCAGGAGAAGTCAACAGAAGAGCAAAAGATGGATTGATGGAATATTAGAAACTCTAGGAAACATCACAGATGCAGAGGTCAACTGAAGAGCAAAAGATGGATTGATGGAATATTAGAAACACTGGAAACATAACAGCAGGAGAGGTCAACAGAAGAGCAAAAGATGGATTGATGGAATATTAGAAACACTAGGAAACATAACAGATGCAGAGGTCAACTGAAGAGCAAAAGATGGATTGATGGAATATTAGAAACACAAGGAAACATAACAGCTACAGAGGTCAACTGAAGTGCAAAAGACCGCAAATTATATCTCCCCTCGACGCTGAAAGGAAAGTGAGGAAAAAAAGAAGAACAAGACCATGAAGAAGAAGACGGAAAAAATAGAACAATGGTCATAAAAGTTCTTCTGTTGGCCTCTGCTGCTGCTATGTTTCCTAGTGCTTCTAATATTCCATCAATCCATCTTTTTCGTGGTCGACCATGGGTCTGGTATTCCCACAATGTTTATTGAAGGCTCGTTGTGCTGTGTTTTGATCTTTCTGCCTTGTCACGTGGCCAAACCACTTTATCTATTGTTTCTTTATGTATTCTATGGCGGGGGTTATTCCTAGCTATTTTCTCAGTTCTTCATTACTGATCTTATCTCTCAGACTATTTCCTGTCATTCGT
The DNA here is from genome assembly GCA_032433765.1 of Megaustenia siamemsis. Taxonomy (NCBI): domain Eukaryota; kingdom Metazoa; phylum Mollusca; class Gastropoda; order Stylommatophora; family Ariophantidae; genus Megaustenia; species Megaustenia siamemsis. The sequence goes on along the minus strand of JAVIAB010000047.1, from coordinate 7,425,661 downwards.
CTAACACATTTAATCTCTGTAGAGGTTATTTTCTTATTGTTCTTGCATCTAGGGTCCAGGTCTGGCATTGGTAGCACAACGTTGGGATGAAGATTGTATTGTAGAGAGATCATTTTGCCTCTAGAGTCAATTCCTTGTTGGACAATAGACAAAATCATAAAAGTAAATTATAAAAATATCGTGAAATAAGTGTTGTTCTTTAGTGAAAGAACCCTCACACGATGAAATAGTTCTAGCATGATCCATCCATGGATATCTCTGATATGACGTCATATTACGCAGAAAATATTGGTATGTCACTATTTTCTCATAAACTATTTTTTAACATAATACCATCATCATTGAGTGCCATCTCCGCAACAATGGTTGGCTACCATGTAGTGCCATTCCACTCTGTCTCTTTCTTTGATAGTGCAGGTTGTCATAGGCAGACTTGTACATCTTTTGATGTTACTCGTCCATGTTAGTTTTGGTCTGCTTCTGCCTCTTTTACCTTGTATTTTGCCCTCTACGATTACTTTTAGTAGGTTGCTATGTCTTTTATCATGGTCCACAAATTTTATTTGTCTTATTTTAGTAGGCTGCTATGTCTTTTAACATGGTCCACAAATCTTATTTGTCTTATTTTAGTAGGCTGCTATGTCTTTTAACATGGTCCACAAATCTTGTCTTATTTTAGTAGGTTGCTATGTCTTTTAACATGGTCCACAAATCTCATTTGTCTTATTTTAGTAGGTTGCTATGTCTTTTAACATGGTCCACAAATCTTATTTGTCTTATTTTAGTAGGTTGCTATGTCTTTTATCATGGTCCACAAATTTAATTTGTCTTATTATCTTTAACATATGGAAAAAAGGAAATGTGAATAGTTTATTGAAAACAGGACAAAACTAAATACTGGCATTTCTGTTTTTCAACACTGAAAACAGGACAAAACTAAATACTGGCATTTCTGTTTTTCAACACTGAAAGCAGGCAGCTTTTAAAAATTGAAAACGGGAAACCTGCCAGCATTTTACTGACAACGGGATTAAAGTGTTGGAAATTTGTATTGAATACGACGGGATGATAGAGAAATGAAAAAAATAGAAGTGTTTTGATGAAAATAATAGTGTCTTGATGAAAATAATAGTGTTTTGATGAAAATAATAGTGTCTTGATGAAAATAATAGTGTTTTGATAAAGATAATAGTGTCTTGATGAAAATAATAGTGTCTTGATGAAAATAATAGTGTCTTGATGAAAATAATAGTGTTTTGATAAAGATAATAGTTTCTTGATAAAGATAATAGTTTCTTGATAAAGATAATAGTTTCTTGATAAAGATAATAGTTTCTTGATGACAATAATATTATTTGTAGGTTATCATCAATGCAATTTTTGTGGCCTATCATCATTGGGTTATTGAATTATTTTTTTTAATCATCAATGATTTATTTGTATGTTATCATCATTGAATTATAGATTTATTTTGGGACTATCATCGATGAGTCATTAAGTTATTATCGGGTTATTATCTATGAGTAATTCAGTTATTTTGGGGTTCATCATTGCATTCCGGACATGCCCATAGGTGCTCAGATCCCATCCTCTACATGTCCGGCAGTGTCCAGCGACTGACGACTCCAGTTCTGTGTTGGTTGATAAGTCTTCTTACACGCCCACTAAGCCTCTTGCTCCTGGCTGTGCCCTTCTTAACTCCCATCTCTTTCATCCGACGGAGTGACGTGGACTCATGCCTGTCGAAGTCCTGTGCCCTTCCCGCAGCTCGGAGGGTATTGATGACGTACGCCCGATCCAATGGTTGACCGTCTTCAACGACAGCACAGCTATCATCTGTTTACGTTACCGTTTATTTTTAAAACGTTTATTTTCTTATTTGTTATTATAGCTTGTTTTGCCCTTTGTAAAAAGCATCCATTTTTGACAATAGAAACAAGAAAAGAGTTATTAAATGTTATGTAGAGATAGTCTTAACATATGGATGCGAATCATGGACAATAGGACAACAAACAAGAAAATCACTGGAGGTAGACATTGTTTTTTTTTTTCAGAAGAATGTTGAGAATACCATGGACAGCCAAGAAGAGTAATGAAAATGTTATGAAAGAGGCCGAAGCAAAAAGAGAGCTAATTTCCAATATTAGAAAGAAACAATCATAATTTTTTGGCCATGTAATGAGAAGGGAACAGCTGGAATATATTGTGACAACTGTGAAAATTGAGGGACGAAGAGACAGAGGGAAGCAAAGAGAAAAGATACCAGACAGCTTAAGAGAATGGCTTGGTAGACGGTCAAAAACAGAAATGATAAATAACTCCCAAGATCGAAAGTTGTGGAGAGATATGATCACCTACGCCAGCAGGCCCGGTACTTGATGATGATGATGATGATCATGATATAAGACATAAATCTTCTTCATTCCAAAGTTCTGGGCATCTTTGAACTCCACTGATAGAATTTCTCTATTTCTTTCTATTTTAAAACATAAATATGAAATGTATCATCATCATTACCAAAATCATCATCATCGTCATTAAATACCAAGTCAACTGGCGCAGGTGATCATGTGTCTCAACAAAATCTCGACAGTTATATATAATTTCTTTTGTTTAGCCATTCTTGCCAAACCCTTCTCTTAAGCTGTCTGTTATTTTTTCTCTTTGCTTCCCTCTATCTCTTCGTCCTTCAAATTTCCCCAGTTGTCATAACTCCAGCTGTTCTCTTTTCATTACATGGCCAAAAAAGGGATGATTGATTAAATGTATACAAAGTTATAAATAAATAAAGTTTTATTAGACAACAGAACCATACTTAAACACAAACATAAAGTAGCATTTATTGCTGATTAGTCATAAATAGACACAATCATACATTCAGAATAATACAGTCATAAATAGACGCAATCATACATTCAGAATAATACAGTCATAAATAGACACAATCATACATTCGCAATAATACAGTCATAAATAGACACAATCATACATACAGAATAATACAGTCATAAATAGACACAATCATACATTCAGAATAATACAGTCATAAATAGACACAATCATACATTCGCAATAATACAGTCATAAATAGACACAATCATACATTCAGAATAATACCGTCATAAATAGACACAATCATACATTCGCAATAATACAGTCATAAATAGACACAATCATACATTCAGAATAATACAGTCATAAATAGACACAATCATACATTCGCAATAATACAGTCATAAATAGACACAATCATACATTCGCAATAATACAGTCATAAATAGACACAATCATACATTCGCAATAATACAGTCATAAATAGACACAATCATACATTCGCAATAATACAGTCATAAATAGACACAATCATACATTCGCAATAATACAGTCATAAATAGACACAATCATACATTCGCAATAATACAGTCATAAGTAGACACAATCATACATTCGCAATAATACAGTCATAAATAGACACAATCATACATTCGCAATAATACAGTCATAAAAAGACACAATCATACATTCGCAATAATACAGTCATAAATAGACACAATCATACATTCAGAATAATACAGTCATAAATAGACACAATCATACATTCGCAATAATACAGTCATAAATAGACACAATCATACATTCAGAATAATACAGTCATAAATAGACACAATCATACATTCGCAATAATACAGTCCTAGATAGACACAATCATACATTCGCAATAATACAGTCATAAATAGACACAATCATACATTCGCAATAATACAGTCATAAATAGACGCAATCATACATTCGCAATAATACAGCCATAAAAATACACAGATTAATACATTTCTTACAAATGAAACATATTAAATTCATTAACAATTGACGATTTAAACTGACAAAATTGAAAAAAAAAATCAACAAAGTTATCAATTATCATATTAAATAAAGAATGTTATCAATACTTCGACATAAAGGCATAAACAAAAACAAAGGGATGTATTTTGTGAAACCGAATTGACCCCAGTTACCTAACACCATTTTCAAATGTACAAAACAATTGACAGACAAACAGATAGAGAGTCGGACATACATGATGAAAAACAGACACATATCTTTCCACACAGAACTAAAACTAATGACATTTATAACAGATCACACCAACGATGAAATGAATTCCAAAGAAAAACACTTTTAATTAACATGATTTTAACCTAGACGTGATAAAATATTGTACACAGGAAGTCAGTTGAGAAAAGATTACCAGATGGACAGAATGAGATGCTTTTAAGAAAGAACACGTTCAATGCAGGGATTAGATAAATGGGAAGGAAAATTGCAGGAGAAACTAAAAGAGGGCAAAAACATCAACTACTTTAACTTCGCTGATGTTTGATAAGAGGTTTTTAATTATTTTAAGTTCGAAAGACAAAAGGAGAAGCAAAAGTTATTGATGGGATAATGAACGAGAGAGACAGAGAGAGAGAGAGAGAGAGGGAGAGAGAGATTGGTGGAAGGAAGAGAAGCGTATGTTTTATTTGTTCATCATCATCATCATCATCATCATCATCATCATCATCATCATCATCATCATCATCATCAAAGTACCGGGCCTGCTGGCGTAGGTGATCATGTCTCTACACATTTTCGATCTCGGCAGCTATTTATCATTTCTGTCCACCTTCTGCCAAGCCATTCTCTTAAGCTGTCTGGTATTTTTTCTCTTTGCTTCCCTCTATCTCTTCGTCCCTCAATTTTTCCAGTTGTTACAATATATTCAAGTTGTTCTCTTCTCATTACATGACCAAAAATTATGTATTTGTCATGAAGAAAGTAATACGAGAAAGATGTACGATGAGATGTAGTTTGAAAGATAACAATTAAGCAATGAACAAATTGTAGCACTTGTATAAACTAGTTAAATGTAGCGATGTCTGTTTGTTGGTACATTCTGGTTTGTTTATAACAAATCTATTTTTTGTAAATCCCACTCCATATCTTGTAGTTTTGACTTTAGTTTCGCTCTATTTCGTCTTAATTTGCTTATTTGTGGTGATCCGTTTCGTCTTAATGCCCTTCTTTATTTTGTGATGTTTAATTTCGTCATAATTTGCTTCTTTGTTTAGTGACCTCCCGTTTCACCCTCTTTCTAGTTGTTTCTTTAGTGGCGCCCTATTTCGACAGAATTACATGTTCTCCGTCTCATCTAAATCTAGTTGTTTGTTTAGTGACACCACGACCGCTAAGATTTGTGCTTGTTATGTTTAGTGACACCACGAACAGCTAAGATTTGTGCTTGTTATGTTTAGTGACACCACGAACACCTAAGATTTGTGCTTGTTATGTTTAGTGACACCAGGAACAGCTAAGATTTGTGCTTGTTATGATTAGTGCCACCATGAACAGCTAAGGTTTGTGCTTGTTATGTTTAGTGACACCATGAACAGCTAAGATTTGTGCTTGTTATGTTTAGTGACACCACGAACACCTAAGATTTGTGCTTGTTATGTTTAGTGACACCATGAACAGCTAAGATTTGTGCTTGTTAGTTTAGTGACACAGGAATTACTAAGAAATGTGCCTGTATTTTTTCATCATCATCATGTGCCATACCAGTTGGCGTAGACGATCATGCCCTTCCACAATCCTCCATGCACAGTGCATCGTATCAGTTCTGTTGTTAACTGTCTTCCATGCCATGAAACCAGCTATCCAGTATTTTCTCTCTTTGTCGTCCGCGATGTCTCTCTCCCTGTATTTTGCCAGTTATAACCAAGTATTCCAACTTTCCTCTTCTCATGATGTGTCTTAAAACTATTGATGATTTTTTTTCTGTTGTTTTTTTTAGGAGCTGCCTTTTTATGTTGGTCTTTTTAGCTATCCAGGGAACTTTCAATATTCTTCTGAAAAATCCCATCTCTGTGGTCTCTAATCGTCTTTTCATTTGTTTGTCTACTGTCCATGGTTCGCTTCCATAGGTCAGAGTTGGCATTATATAGCAACGATGAACTCTCTGTCTCACAACTATTGACATAGAATTGTTGCATAAGATATTTTTCATTTTCTGAAATGCTGTTTTGGCCAGAGCTATTCTGCTTTTATTTCCGTGGTGCATCTTCCATCTGATGTTATTCTTGTGCCCAAGTATTTGAAACGTTGCACTTGTTTCAAATTTGTCCTGTTTATTTTTATGTTGCATGATGATGGTGATTGTTTATCCGATATGACCATTACTTCTGTTTTCTTACAATTCAGACTGAAACATTTCTTGTTGCTTTCTTTTACTATTATGTCTATCATTTCTTGTAGTTCATTCTCTGTCTCTGCTATTAAGACTATTTTCATCCGCATATAGGAGATTATTTATGTTGTGACCGTGACTTCAATTTCTTTTATATCAACTATTGATCTCATAATATTTTCTCTGCAAAGTGAAAACAGTGTATGTTTAGTAACTCACAAACCGCTAAGAAATGTGCCTGTTATGTTTAGTAACACCACAAACCGCTAATAAATGTGCCTGTTATGTTTAGTAACACCACAAACCGCTAAGAAATGTACCTGTTATGTTTAGTGACACCACAAACCGCTAATAAATGTACCTGTTATGTTTAGTGACACCACAAACCGCTAAGAAATGTACCTGTTATGTTCAGTGACACCACAAACCGCTAAGAAATGTGCCTGTTATGTTTAGTAACACCACAAACCGCTAAGAAATGTACCTGTTATGTTTAGTGACACCACAAACCGCTAATAAATGTACCTGTTATGTTTAGTGACACCACAAACCGCTAAGAAATGTACCTGTTATGTTTAGTGACACCACAAACCGCTAATAAATGTGCCGGTTATGATTAGTGACACCACAAACCGCTAAGAAATGTACCTGTTATGTTTAGTAACACCACAAACCGCTAAGAAATGTACCTGTTATGTTTAGTGACACCACAAACCGCTAAGAAATGTACCTGTTATGTTTAGTGGCACCACAAACCGCTAAGAAATGTACCTGTTATGTTTAGTGACACCACAAACCGCTAAGAAATGTACCTGTTATGTTTAGTGACACCACAAATCGCTAAGAAATGTGCCTGTTATGTTTAGTGACACCACAAACCGCTAATAAATGTGCCTGTATGTTTAGTGACACCACAAACTGCTAATAAATGTGCCTGTTATGATTAGTGACACCACAAACCGCTAATAAATGTGCCTGTTATGTTTAGTGACACCACAAACCGCTAATAAATGTGCCTGTTATGATTAGTGACACCACAAACCGCTAATAAATGTGCCTGTTATGATTAGTGACACCACAAACCGTTAATAAATGTGCCTGTTATGTTTAGTGACACCACAAACCGCTAAGAAATGTACCTGTTATGTTTAGTGACACCACAAACCGCTAAGAAATGTACCTGTTATGTTTAGTGACACCACAAACCGCTAAGAAAATGTACCTGTTATGTTTAGTGACACCACAAACCGCTAAGAAATGTACCTGTTATGTTTAGTGACACCACAAACCGCTAAGAAATGTACCTGTTATGTTTAGTGACACCACAAAACCGCTAAGAAATGTACCTGTTATGTTTCATAAACTCATCCTTGAGTCCTAAACTCATAGTGAGCTAACGATTACCACGACCCAGCAAGCCCTGTGTTTCAGACACGCTCGCAGCAGTCCTGTGCTCGTAGTAGATCTCTAGAAGATTGTTCTGCTTATTATCTTTTACTTATGCTACGGAAGCAGACGAAACAGACACAGCGACTGAGCTGACGAACCTAACAGCGGTGGAAGCCCCTATCAGCGACGGCTGCGTAACAGCGACGAAGACCCTATTAGCGACAAAGCCTCTAACAGCGACGAAGAAACTATCACCGACGAAGGCCCTACAGCGATGATGACTCTAACAGCGACGAAGAAACTATCACCGACAAAGGCTCTAACAGCGATGAAGGCTAACAGCGACGAAGAAACTATCACCGACAAAGGCCCTAACAGCGATGAAGACTATAACAGCGACGAAGAAACTATCACAGACGAAGGCCCTAACAGCGATGAAGACTCTAACAGTGACGAAGAAACTATCACCGACGAAGGCCCTAACAGCGATGAAGACTATAACAGCGACGAAGAAACTATCACCGACAAAGGCCCTAACAGCGATGAAGACTATAACAGCGACGAAGAAACTATCACCGACGAAGGCCCTAACAGCGATGAAGACTCTAACAGTGACGAAGAAATTATCACCGACGAAGGCCCTCACAGCGATGAAGACTCTAATAGCGACGAAGAAACTATCACCGACGAAGGCCCTAACAGCGATGAAGACTCTAACAGGGACGAAGAAACTATCACCGACGAAGGCCCTAACAGCGATGAAGACTCTAACAGCGACGAAGAAACTATCACCGACAAAGGCCCTAACAGCGATGAAGACTCTAATAGCGACGAAGAAACTATCACCGACAAAGGCCCTAACAGCGATGAAGACTCTAACAGTGACGAAGAAACTATCACCGACGAAGGCCCTAACAGCGATGAAGACTCTAACAGCGACGAAGAAACTATCACCGACAAAGGCCCTAACAGCGATGAAGGCTAACAGCGACGAAGGTGCTAGCAGCGGCGAAGATCCAAACAGCGACGAAAGCTCTAACAACGATGAAGGTCCTAATAGCGACGAAAGTCCTAAGAGCGACGAAGACCCTAAGAGCGATAGAGTCTCTTTTCTAGCGATAAAGGCTCTAAGAGCGATGAATGCTCTAAGAGCGATGAAGGCTCTAAGAGCGATGAAGGCTCTAAGAGCGATGAAGGCTCTAAGAGCGATGAAGGCTCTAAGAGCGATGAAGGCTCTAAGAGCGATGAAGGCTCTAAGAGCGATGAAGGCTCTAAGATCGATGAAGGCTCTAAGAGCGATGAAGGCTCTAAGAGCGATGAAGGCTCTAAGAGCGATGAAGGCTCTAAGAGCGATGAAGGCTCTAAGAGCGATGAAGGCTCTAAGAGCGATGAAATCTCTAAGAGCGATGAAGGCTCTAAGAGCGATGAAGGCTCTAAGAGCGATGAAGGCTCTAAGAGCGATGAAGGCTCTAAGAGCGATGAAGGCTCTAAGAGCGATGAAGGCTCTAAGAGCGATGAAGGCTCTAAGAGCGATGAAGGCTCTAAGAGCGATGAAGGCTCTAAGAGCGATGAAGGCTCTAAGAGCGATGAAGGCTCTAAGAGCGATGAAATCTCTAAGAGCGATGAAGGCTCTAAGAGCGATGAAGGCTCTAAGAGCGATGAAGGCTCTAAGAGCGATGAAGGCTCTAAGAGCGATGAAGGCTCTAAGAGCGATGAAGGCTCTAAGAGCGATGAAGGCTCTAAGAGCGATGAAGGCTCTAAGAGCGATGAAATCTCTAAGAGCGATGAAGGCTCTAAGAGCGATGAAGGCTCTAAGAGCGATGAAGGCTCTAAGAGCGATGAAGGCTCTAAGAGCGATGAAGGCTCTAAGAGCGATGAAGGCTCTAAGAGCGATGAAGGCTCTAAGAGCGATGAAGGCTCTAAGAGCGATGAAGGCTCTAAGAGCGATGAAATCTCTAAGAGCGATGAAGGCTCTAAGAGCGATGAAGGCTCTAAGAGCGATGAAGGCTCTAAGAGCGATGAAGGCTCTAAGAGCGATGAAGGCTCTAAGAGCGATGAAGGCTCTAAGAGCGATGAAGGCTCTAAGAGCGATGAAGGCTCTAAGAGCGATGAAATCTCTAAGAGCGATGAAGGCTCTAAGAGCGATGAAATCTCTAAGAGCGATGAAGGCTCTAAGAGCGATGAAGGCTCTAAGAGCGATGAAGGCTCTAAGAGCGATGAAGGCTCTAAGAGCGATGAAGGCTCTAAGAGCGATGAAGGCTCTAAGAGCGATGAAATCTCTAAGAGCGATGAAGGCTCTAAGAGCGATGAAATCTCTAAGAGCGATGAAGGCTCTAAGAGCGATGAAGGCTCTAAGAGCGATGAAGGCTCTAAGAGCGATGAAGGCTCTAAGAGCGATGAAGGCTCTAAGAGCGATGAAGGCTCTAAGAGCGATGAAGGCTCTAAGAGCGATGAAGGCTCTAAGAGCGATGAAATCTCTAAGAGCGATGAAATCTCTAAGAGCGATGAAATCTCTAAGAGCGATGAAGGCTCTAAGAGCGATGAAGGCTCTAAGAGCGATGAAGGCTCTAAGAGCGATGAAGGCTCTAAGAGCGATGAAGGCTCTAAGAGCGATGAAGGCTCTAAGAGCGATGAAGGCTCTAAGAGCGATGAAGGCTCTAAGAGCGATGAAGGCTCTAAGAGCGATGAAGGCTCTAACAGCGATGAAGGCTCTAAGAGCGATGAAGGCTCTAAGAGCGATGAAGGCTCTAAGAGCGATGAAGGCTCTAAGAGCGATGAAGGCTCTAAGAGCGATGAAGGCTCTAAGAGCGATGAAGGCTCTAAGAGCGATGAAGGCTCTAAGAGCGATGAAGGCTCTAAGAGCGATGAAGGCTCTAAGAGCGATGAAGGCTCTAAGAGCGATGAAGGCTCTAAGAGCGATGACGGCTCTAAGAGCGATGAAGGCTCTAAGAGCGATGAAATCTCTAAGAGCGATGAAGGCTCTAAGAGCGATGAAGGCTCTAAGAGCGATGAAGGCTCTAAGAGCGATGAAGGCTCTAAGAGCGATGAAGGCTCTAAGAGCGATGAAGGCTCTAAGAGCGATGAAGGCTCTAAGAGCGATGAAGGCTCTAAGAGCGATGAAGGCTCTAAGAGCGATGAAGGCTCTAAGAGCGATGAAGGCTCTAAGAGCGATGAAATCTCTAAGAGCGATGAAGGCTCTAAGAGCGATGAAGGCTCTAAGAGCGATGAAGGCTCTAAGAGCGATGAAGGCTCTAAGAGCGATGAAGGCTCTAAGAGCGATGAAGGCTCTAAGAGCGATGAAGGCTCTAAGAGCGATGAAGGCTCTAAGAGCGATGAAGGCTCTAAGAGCGATGAAGGCTCTATGAGCGATGAAGGCTCTAAGAGCGATGAAATCTCTAAGAGCGATGAAGGCTCTAAGAGCGATGAAGGCTCTAAGAGCGATGAAGGCTCTAAGAGCGATGAAGGCTCTAAGAGCGATGAAGGCTCTAAGAGCGATGAAGGCTCTAAGAGCGATGAAGGCTCTAAGAGCGATGAAGGCTCTAAGAGCGATGAAGGCTCTAAGAGCGATGAAGGCTCTAAGAGCGATGAAGGCTCTAAGAGCGATGAAGGCTCTAAGAGCGATGAAGGCTCTAAGAGCGATGAAGGCTCTAAGAGCGATGAAGGCTCTAAGAGCGATGAAGGCTCTAAGAGCGATGAAGGCTCTAAGAGCGATGAAGGCTCTAAGAGCGATGAAGGCTCTAAGAGCGATGAAATCTCTAAGAGCGATGAAGGCTCTAAGAGCGATGAAGGCTCTAAGAGCGATGAAGGCTCTAAGAGCGATGAAGGCTCTAAGAGCGATGAAGGCTCTAAGAGCGATGAAGGCTCTAACAGCGATGAAGGCTCTAACAGCGATGAAGGCTCTAAGAGCGATGAAGGCTCTAAGAGCGATGAAGGCTCTAAGAGCGATGAAGGCTCTAAGAGCGATGAAGGCTCTAAGAGCGATGAAGGCTCTAAGAGCGATGAAGGCTCTAAGAGCGATGAAGGCTCTAAGAGCGATGAAGGCTCTAAGAGCGATGAAGGCTCTAAGATCGATGAAGGCTCTAAGAGCGATGAAGGCTCTAAGAGCGATGAAGGCTCTAAGAGCGATGAAGGCTCTAAGAGCGATGAAGGCTCTAAGAGCGATGAAGGCTCTAAGAGCGATGAAGGCTCTAAGAGCGATGAAGGCTCTAAGAGCGATGAAGGCTCTAAGAGCGATGAAGGCTCTAAGAGCGATGAAGGCTCTAAGAGCGATGAAATCTCTAAGAGCGATGAAGGCTCTAAGAGCGATGAAGGCTCTAAGAGCGATGAAGGCTCTAAGAGCGATGAAGGCTCTAAAAGCGATGAAGGCTCTAAGAGCGATGAAGGCTCTAAGAGCGATGAAGGCTCTAACAGCGATGAAGGCTCTAAGAGCGATGAAGGCTCTAAGAGCGATGAAGGCTCTAAGAGCGATGAAGGCTCTAAGAGCGATGAAGGCTCTAAGAGCGATGAAGGCTCTAAGAGCGATGAAGGCTCTAAGAGCGATGAAGGCTCTAAGAGCGATGAAGGCTCTAAGAGCGATGAAGGCTCTAAGAGCGATGAAGGCTCTAAGAGCGATGAAGGCTCTAAGAGCGATGAAGGCTCTAAGAGCGATGAAGGCTCTAAGAGCGATGAAGGCTCTAAGAGCGATGAAGGCTCTAAGAGCGATGAAGGCTCTAAGAGCGATGAAGGCTCTAAGAGCGACACATATCCTAAGCCCTAACAAAGGCCATAACCTATTCCTGCCTGGATCAATATGAGAGCATCAGGTGGAATAAATCACATTTGATTGCTAAGCTGGTGATGCACCAACTACACCACTGGCGCTCCCTGAAAGAGAAGCGGAAAGTCGATTGAAGTGTTAAAATGACAAAAATCTGCTTCGCGTCAATAACACAAGATGGGACATAACAAAAATAATGATCTTTCCTAAAGGACAGAAGTCCGGGTGGATCAGATTTTAGTGAGTGAACCACTTGTAGACTAGGATTTGGAAATCAACTGATTCTGGGTCCATTCAACCTTCAATTAGTCATTATCATTACTATCATCATCATCAACGTCATTATCATATTCACCACCATTATCAGCATCAGTATCATCATCAGTATCATTAATATCATCTTCACCACAACCGTCATCATTATTATAATAAATATCATTATCATTACTATCATCATCACCATCAGCATCAACAATATCAACAGTATCATCATCACTATTGTCATCACCAGATTTATCATCACATCATCATTATCAACAGTATCATTATCGTCATCATCATCATTATAAATAGTATCATCTTCATCATTATGGTCATCATCAGTATCATCATCATCATTATGGTCATCATCATCATTATCTACAGTTTCATCTCTATCGTCATCAGCTGTATCATCATCATCATCATCATCGTCATCAACAGTATTTTCATCATCATCATCATCGTCATCAACAGTATCTTCATTATCATCATCATCATAATTAGCAATAGTATCATCATCATTATCAACAGTATCGTCATCATCGTCGTCATCAACAGTATCATCATCATCATAATTATCAGTATCATCATCATCATTATCAACAGTATCATCATCTTTATCAACAGTATCATCATCATCATTATTATAAACAGTATCATCATTATCATCATTATTATAAACAGTATCATCATCATCATTATTATAAACAGTATCACCATCATCATTGTCGTCATCAACAGTATCATCATCATCATAATTATCAGTAGTATCATCATCATTATCAACAGTATCATCATCATCGTCGTCACCAACAGTATCATCATCATCATCATCATCATCATAATTATCAGTAGTATCATCATTATTATCAACAGTATCATCATCACCATTATCAACAGTATTATCATCAATAAAATTATCAGTAGTATATTCATCATTATCAACAGTATCATCATCATTATTATAAACAGTATCATCATCATCATCAACAGTATCATCATCATCATAACTATCAGTAGTATCATCATCATTATCAACAGTATCATCATCATTATTATCAACATTTTCATGATCATCATCATTATCAAGAGTATCATCATCATCATCAGTATCATTCTCTTGTTTCTTTGGTTATGGAAGGCTCCGGTATCACTGCAAACGAATTAAAATCCATAATTGCTCAACCGCCCGTGCCAGCGTAATCATCCGAATCTCATCTCCCAAACAAAGAAAGGTAACTGTAGTCCCCATCGTAGCAGTCTCAGCACACGCCAAAAGACATAAGGCGAAACCGCACAAAAATTGAACAAAACCAACTATTCCCTCACATACGATATCATCATTCATCGTAAACAAATGGAATATCAAAACATGATCAAAACGGATGAGACACACAGCTCACGGTGTGCACAGAATGCTTAACTCAGTAGCTCCTGCAACAAGCCGGACTTGGAATATGAGGAAACTGCAACCAGGAACATGGGACAATCAGCATATTTTCAGTTTTGAAGTCGGAAACAAAGAAGTATCACCGGGCGGAGCATGGACGCTATGCTGCGGTTTTATATTTTTCACAGAAACACAGAGGGTGTGGGTTCAAATCCCGGCTGCGCCAACTGAGATTTTTATTGATATCTCTTTACGGTCAACCACCCCTGGTCTCAGCAGCGAGGCCCGGCTTGAAACGTCAATTATTTATGGGCGGAAAAAATATGAGTACCTCCGAAGACGGAATTATCTGCCTATGTAGCAAGGGACCCCTGTGCACACGGCTGTGGCAAAATGGATTAACACGCAAAATTCAATTTCTATAGTCCGTTTCAATGTGGTTTGTCCATGCTTGACTTCATTATCTCATTATCAACAGTATCGTCATAATTATCGTCATCATCTTTATCTTCACCATCACCACCATAATAATTATCTTCATCATCACCATCATCTAGCTGCTCCCTGTTAGAACACACAATAACTACTCATAACTTGACAATAAACCAGCGATAATATTTCTGGAAAAGAAATACAGCACTGACGTTGTGTTGACCATATTAGTGAGCAAATTGTGTCCATTATATACAAATATGGAAACTGATTGTCGATACACATACCTTCAAGCCAGGCAGGCTACTTTCAACTGTTTTCGGAAGTACCATCGAGAAAGAGCACTGACTCGCTAACTCAACATCAAGAAAGAGCACTGACTCGCTAACTCAACATCAAGAAAGAGCACTGACTCGCTAAATTCAACATCAAGAAAGAGCACTGACTCGCTAAATTCAACATTGATAAAGAGCACTGACTCGCTAAACTCAATATCGAAATAGAGCCCCGACTCGCTAAACCCAACATTGAGGAGCACTTACTAGCTAAAATCAAAATCGAGAAAGACCACTGACTGACTAGTTTAACTCAATATTGAGAAGAAGCATTGAATCTCTAAATTCAATTTCAAGAAAGAGCACTGACTCGTTAAATTCAAATTCAAGAAAGAGCACTGACTCGTTAAATTCAAGAAAGAACACTGACTCTCTAAATTCAATTTCAAGGAAGAGCACTGACTCTCTAAATTCAATTTCAAGGAAGAGCACGGACTCGTTAAATTCAATTTCAAGAAAGAGCACTGACTCTCTAAATTCAATTTCATGAAAGAGCACTGACTCGTTAAATTCAATTTCAAGAAAGAGTACTGACTCTCTAAATTCAATTTCATGAAAGAGCACTGACTCGTTAAATTCAACATTGAGAAGAGAGAAGAAGCATCGCCGCCTTAACTCAATATCGAGAAAGAGCACTGACTCGCAGAACTCACATCAAGAAAAAACACTTCCATGGCTAAGCTCAACAACAAGTGTGGGTCTACTGCGGCGACAAGTTCTCAACATGTGTGGGTCTACTGCGGCGACAAGTCCTCAACATGTGTGGGTCTACTGCGGCGACAAGTTCTCAACAAGTGTGGGTCTACTGCGGCGACAAGTTCTCAACATGTGTGGGTCTACTGCGGCGACAAGTTCTCAACATGTGTGGGTCTACTGCGGCGACAAGTTCTCAACAAGTGTGGGTCTACTGCGGCGACAAGTCCTCAACATGTGTGGGTCTACTGCGGCGGCAAGTTCTCAACATGTGTGGGTCTACTGCGGCGACAAGTCCTCAACATGTGTGGGTCTACTGCGGCGGCAAGTTCTCAACATGTGTGGGTCTACTGCGGCGACAAGTCCTCAACATGTGTGGGTCTACTGCGGCGGCAAGTTCTCAACATGTGGGGTCTACTGCGGCGACAAGTCCTCAACATGTGTGGGTCTACTGCGGCGACAAGTTCTCAACATGTGTGGGTCTACTGCGGCGGCAAGTTCTCAACATGTGTGGGTCTACTGCGGCGACAAGTCCTCAACATGTGTGGGTCTACTGCGGCGGCAAGTTCTCAACATGTGTGGGTCTACTGCGGCGACAAGTCCTCAACATGTGTGGGTCTACTGCGGCGGCAAGTTCTCAACATGTGTGGGTCTACTGCGGCGGCAAGTTCTCAACATGTGTGGGTCTACTGCGGCGGCAAGTTCTCAACATGTGTGGGTCTACTGCGGCGACAAGTCCCTCATCGAGGAAATAATAACACTCTAAGATTTTCTTTCACGTTGAAATGTAAAATAGACCACATAGCACTCAATGGTGCTGCTGTAGAGTCAATTCTTAGATATGGATATGAATCATGGATAGTAGACAAACAAATAGAAGACGATTAGAGGCCACATACATGGAATTTCTCAGAAAACTGTTGAGAGAGACATAAGGTCTAAACTAAAAAGAACAATGAGGACATTCTCAAACAGGAAAAAACTCACAGTCCATGAGAAAAGGAAAGTTGAAATAACTGGTTCTTCTTTCCTTCCTCATTTGTCTTTCAGCATCGATGTGGGGAATTTTTTACGGTCAATTACTCTTCTGTTGGCCTCTGCTGCTGTTATGTTTCCTAGTGTTTCTAATATCCCATCAAATCCATCTTTTTCGTGGTCGGCCTTTTGGGTCTGATGTTCTCGCAACGTTTATTGAAACCTCATGTTCTGTTTAGATCTTTCTGCCTTATCACGTGGGCAAAACCATTTTATCTGTCTTTTCTTTATGTAATCTACTGCGGGAATTATTTTTAACTTTCTTCCCAATTCTTCATTTCTGATCGCATCTCCCAGACAGTTTCCTGTCGTTTGTCTAACACATTTCATCTCGGTAGTGATTATTTTTCTTATTGTTCTTACATCTAGTGTCCCAGATCCGATTGCGACTTGTCGTTTGTTGCTAGAATTCCTAGATAATTAAATTCCTCCCAGTGGAGGAATACATGGCTACAACTGGCAAAATATAGGGATAGAGAGATCGCAGACGACAAAGAGATAATATCGTAGATAGCTTGGTGTTGTGACACTGTAAACAGTCATCAACATAATTAATAGAGAATTGTGGAAAGTTATGATCGCCTACGCCAGCCAGTATGGTACATGGTGTTGATGACATTAAATAGCAAGTTATGTCAAGAACATTTTAATTTCACTCGACGCTGTGAGGTGAAAGAGAACAGAACAACTGTCCCGTACACGATTGTTAATGTCGAGAACACAGTGATATGCAGTGAATAACTCAAGTCCTTTGTTCTTTCCTCACTTGTAGACAGTACGGCTTCGCTTTCAAAAAATGCGAATCCTAAAAGTGTTGGAGGCGCGCGCGCGCGTGTGTGTGTGTGTCGGCTGTCTGTGTCTGCGCGCGGCATGCACGCTACTTCAGCTGTCGGCGAAGTAACGCAACCTGCATGTCGGGGACGCAGTCAGCGCCCCATGTCGTGTTTACCGCTAGCGGGGATAACTCATCGCTTGGTCGTCCTCAACTCTGTGGCCGGATAGGAAAACTTGTTTGCTGTAGCGACATGAACAGGGATGGTCGCTGATGTAACTTTATCCTACCTTGGATTTTCATTGATAATTTTGGGAGTTTAAAGTTGATATTTTCTTGATGATTCGTGTATTGTGAGCATTGATGGTTTGTAATTTTGTTAACATATTTACTTGTAAACACGTTGTGTTAACTTTTATAGACTGTAGGTTAACATTGCCTAGTTTCAAGTTCATGACTTTGTTGACAAGTAATCTGATGCGTTATTTTTATGTTTTGTGACTTGTCAGTGTTATCGGGATGTTATGACTTTTTCCGTGTCATATGCGGTGTCGGGGGTCACAAAGGCAATGGAAAAGTTATTGTTGTAAGAGAGTAATGTTATAGCTGAAGAAATGTGAAGTTATAGAAGAAATGACAGTTACTACAAATTAAATGAAATATAAATTCTGCTGAAGTAATAGGCAGACATTTATTTTTCTTATCTTTCTCTATTCACGGGTTGAATTAAACATTGTGGCGAATAATAGGACAATAGGAGACATGCATTCTTCTTTTTATTTTCTCTTAATATGCGTTGAATAAAATATTGCTACTGAAATAAGAGACATTATTTATTTTTCTTATTTCTCTCATATAGGTTGAATGAAATATTGATCTTGAAATAATATACATTATTTATTCATATTTTCCTCATATTTTTTTCCAGTCGGATGCTCAAGTGTCCAGCTCTCAACCCTTTAGCGGACCATTCATGTTTGTTGTTATGTCGTCTGTCCTTTTATTGCAAGGTTGGCTCTCCTATTATTGCAAGTGTATCTCTCCTATTATTGAAGGTTGTATCTCCTCTTACTGCAAGTGTATCTCTCCTATTATTGCAAGGTTGTCTCTCCTCATACTGCAGGTTTATCTCTCCTATTATTGCAAGGTTGTCTCTCCTCATACTGCAGGTTTATCTCTCCTATTATTGCAAGGTTGTCTCTCCTGTTACTGCAGGTTTATCTCTCCTATTATTCGACTAACTAACTAACTAACTGCAGGTTTATCTCTCCTATTATTGCAAGGTTGTCTCTCATCTTACTGCAGGTTTATCTCTCCTATTATTGCAAGGTTGTCTCTCCTCATACTGCAGGTTTATCTCTCCTATTATTGCAAGGTTGTCTCTCCTGTTACTGCAGGTTTATCTCTCCTATTATTGCAAGGTTGTCTCTCCTCTTACTGCAGGTTTATCTCTCCTATTATTGCAAGGTTGTCTCTCCACTTACTGCAGGTTTATCTCTCCTATTATTGTAAGGTTGTCTCTCCTCTTACTGCAGGTTTATCTCTCCTATTATTGCATAATTGTCTCTCCTCTTACTGTAGGTTTATCTCTCCTATTATTGCAAGGTTGTCTCACCTATTATTGCATTGTTGTCTCTCCTCTTACTGCAGGTTTATCTCTCCTATTATTGCATGGTTGTCTCTCCTCTAACTGCAGGTTTATCTCTCCCATTATTGCAAGGTTGTTTCTTCTCTTACTGCAGGTTTATCTCTCCTATTATTGCATGGTTGTCTCTCCTCTTATTGCATGGTTGTCTCTCCCCTTTCTGCGTGGTATCTCTCCTGTTATTGCAAGGTTGTCTCTCCTCGTACTGCAGGGGTATCTCTCCTTTTATTGCATGGTTGTCTCTCCCCTTTCTGCAGGTTTGTCTCTCTCTTACTACAGATTTGTTTGTCCTCTTACTGCAGGTTTATCTCTCCCATTACTGCAGGTCTATCTCTCCTATTACTGTAGGTTTATCTTTCCCATTACTGCAGGTCTATCGCTCCCATTACTGCAGGTTTATCTCTCCCATTACTGCAGGTCTATCTTTCCCATTACTGCAGGTCTATCTCTCCCATTACTGTAGGTCTATTTCTCCCATTACTGCAGGTCTATCTCTCCCATTACTGCAGGTCTATCTCTCCTATTACTGTAGGTTTATCTTTCCCATTAATGCAGGTCTATCTTTCCCATTAATGTAGGTCTATCTCTCCCATTACTGCAGGTTTATCTCTCCCATTACTGCAGGCATGTCTCTCGGCTTACTGCAGGTTTGTCCTTCCTTTCACTGCAGGTCATCTTATTTATCAAAACGCTATGTATTCTATAACTAGTTTTTGTGCCGATCCTTTCTCATCTCTGATGTTCTTATTTCTAATATTGTTCTTTCTCTTCACTCCTGCGTTTTCTTCATCTCATATTTGTTATGACAAACTTCTGCTTCAAACTTATCATAGGTGTCCATAATTGGCACTAATAATGGTAATAGCATATGAGGGATATGAAATGCTGATGGACACAATTTGATGCTGCAGGAGAAATGTTGGCTTGTTCCTGTCTTTAGATTTCCGTACAGCCTCGGGTATTTTTTTGTTTTGTTATGCAGGAGTTGGTTCATTTATCGATGATGATTTATAGCTATATGTATATATATAAATATATATTGGTAGTAATGTAGATAAAAAAAAGGTGAAGCAACAAAAGGGATTAGAAGCTAGACGGGATTAGATAGCATAAGCAGTAGCGAATTTTTTAAAAATCTGGACAAAATCTGGAAATTAAAAATATTATGTAAGAAAACAAAACTTAGAATATTCAACTCAAAAGTATTACCTACCCTTGCCTACGCACGTGAAAATTGGAAAACAACAAAAGAGATAGAGATAAAACTAAACGCTTTTGAAGAGAAATGCCTAAGAAGAATAGTCTGTGTAAAATGAAATGAATTCAAGACTAATATAGAGATAAGAGAAATGACGACACAACCAATGATCTCATCTATAAACATGAAAGAAGATGGGCATATGTCAGAAATATGTTGAGAAGAAATAACAAGTGAATTCCAAAAAGGTTCTTCTATGGCAAACATCAGGATACAGAAAAGGAGGAAGATCTAGAGAGACACTAAAAGAACACGTATAAGAGAAGCAAAGCTGGCAGGCATAGACTCAATAGATAAGATAGAACATTTTGCCAAGAATAGAGATGGATGGCGAAAATCACCACAAGCCCTGTGTGACGTCACGCGGAGCTGGAAGGATCAAGATGAAGACATCAAAGATGTATAGCTCGATAGAAGAACATTACAAAAATCAAAACATTATGATGAAGACATCAAAGATGTATAGCTTGATAGAAGAACATTACAAAAATCAAACATTATGATGAAGACATCAAAGATGTATAGCTTGATAGAAGAACATTACAAACATTAAACATTATGATGAAGACATCAAAGATGTATAGCTTGATAGAAGAACATTACAAACATCAAACATTATGATGAAGACATCAAAGATGTATAGCTTGATAGAAGAACATTACAAACATTAAACATTATGATGAAGAATCGCTACAAATAAATTCATTAAAGGCTAGTATCATTAAGTATTGTTCTAAATGAAAACAAGAACACCCAAATCATAACGAGAGTGACAGATACCACCAACTATCAAGGAGGGATCAAGTCATCATACTTCGCCTACGCACTGGGCCACAACAGAATGAGAAATCACATGTTCACCAAACTCAAAATTAGAACTACCAGCCAATGCCACTGTACCCTGGATAACGTGACAACAAAACATGTTCTACAGGACTGCCCCCAGTACACAGACCTGAGAAGAGCAATGTGGTCCACACCCACCTCCCTGGAAGAGAAACTATACGGGGCAACCGAATAACTTAAACCAACAGCTGCCTTCATAAGAGAGACCGGAGTCCTAGTCTGAATAAGCCATGACCACAGCAGCTGCACAAGAAGAGGAATAAGAAGAAGAAGGAGATAGATACTCAGTCCCCGTTAGGACGACCATAACGATGTTGGATTGACTGTAAGAACACCTTCAACTTCAATCCGCGTGATTGTTCTTGTCCCCACGTTTTGTAAATCTCCGATTTGTAAACTCTCACAGTCTGCAGGTGATTGGTGAACGATGGCAACCTCAGTTGTAGTCAGAGAGGAGGTCACAGGCTGTTATGTTTATGACAGTTATAGAGACATTTAGAAACAACAACAGTTATAGAGATATTTAGAAACAACAACAGTTATAGAGACATTTAGAAACAACAACAGTTATAGAGACATTTAGAAACAACAACAGTTATAGAGACGTTTAGAAACAACAACAGTTATAGAGACGTTTAGAAACAACAACAGTTATAGAGACATTTAGAAACAACAACAGTTATAGAGACGTTTAGAAACAACAACAGTTATAGAGACGTTTAAAAACAAAACAGTTATAGAGACGTTTAGAAACAACAACAGTTATAGATACGTTTAGAAACAACAGTTATAGAGACGTTTAAGAAACAACAGTCATAGAGACGTTTAGAAACAACAACAGTTATAGAGACGTTTAGAAACAACAACAGTTATAGAGACGTTTAGAAACAACAACAGTTATAGAGACGTTTAGAAACAACAACAGTTATAGAGACGTTAAAAAACAACAACAGTTATAGAGACGTTTAGAAACAACAACAGTTATAGAGACGTTTAAAAACAACAACAGTTATATTTATAGAGAAATTTAAAGACATTTTTAGTAGAGATAAGTTATAGAGAAGTTTAACGACATTTATAGAAGAGATAAGTTATAGAGAAGTTTAATGACATTTATAGAAGAGATAAGTTATAGAGACGTTTAACGACATTTACAGAAGAGATAAGTTATAGAGAAGTTTAACGACATTTACAGAAGAGATAAGTTATAGAGTTTAACGACATTTATAGGTAGTGACAGAGAAAGTGAACGACATTTATACAAAATAAAATGAATACAAATAGTATTGGGTAGAGGCTAACCGGTTTTATTGTTGATGTTTGTCCGTGATGATCAGTAGATGTTGACGAGTAGTGGTCAGAGCTCAGCCATGCCCTCCTACACTTTCAGAGCAAATATATGGCCCTTTTCGTCTTTTCAGACGGTCTAGTGGAGGCTATTGTGTATTTAATTTTTTTTTTAGGTTTTGTTTTTGTCGAACAGCTTCTCTCGTGACTAATTCTATCAATGTTTGACAAACACACACGGCCACAGAATGAACAAGTCCATCCTTTTTCATGAGTCTTTTCTTTTCTAAGTTATGCCTTAGCACAGTCTCAAATGATGTTATAGAATTCATTATACATGCTTTCCATGATGTGAGATCACTTGCCAGATGTTCCAGTCGTTTTCACAAATGGAGAAGTCACTCAGAGATGATTTACAGATATCTCTATACCGAAGTTTAGGTCTGCGGATTTATTACCGTGTATTATAATATATAGTTCACCATATAGTATTTGGGAGCCGCAATAGCTCAGTGGTTAGTGAACTGGACTACAAAGGACAAGGGGTAGGGTTCGATCCCAACCGACGGCTTACGGGTTCACCCAGCCTTAAATGGGTACCGGATTTTTTTTCTGGGAAAGTAAAACAGCACGGCGTAATACCGACCACATTACCCAAAAATCATGTGCTGAAGGTCTGTAAAATATAGTCACTATAGCTTGTTTCATAAGTCGTGCCAACTTTTAAAATCAATATCTTTTAAACCGCTTTTTGTAATTTTTTCAAAATTTGCATGTAAAGTTATAATGATTAGAACCCAACAGGGAATTAATTTCATTAAAAACAAACATTTGGTTGTTATTATTATTGCTTATTTGATTATATAAATTTATAACGACCCATTGATGTAGTCAAAACTTAGTGTTTACAGTATTTAAGTTAAAAATAGCGATTACAAATCTATACACGCTCAAATTTACGATTTTTCACGCTTTCCGCGTGAGTTTCCTGACACAATTAGACACTTGTAGTAAACACGAGGCATTGTGTGTTCCATTTCCGTTAATTCAGCGGCGTAACGTGGAACAATAACATTTATCATGAGTCTTAAAATGAAATTCTGCAGTTTACAAAACATCGCAATAAAAATGTATGACTATTTTTGCAAAGAGGCTAAACGAGGAAGATTATTTCATTCTTTAGAAAACCCTGAGAATAGGACAAGACACATTTTGGATTTATCTAAACGGTCATTTAATCGCTGGATTCAAGCACGTGACCGTCAATGCTCAAAAATATACAAAATCACAAGGAAGAGCAAAAATGTTGGATAATTTCGACAGTGAACTTATTAGAAGTGAAATTCGCAAAAATGTTGGGTATGAATGAAACTGTTACAATAAGAAAATTAAAAGTATCGCTGAAAAAGAACAACAGTATTGAAATATCAAAGTCTACATTATGGAGGAATGTGAGAGCTGCAGGCTTTACATTCAGAAAGTATTCCAATGGACGAAACATCATCTGTGAGAAGCCACATATAGTAGTCATGAGAAGCAAGTACTTACGTGAAGTAAAAGAGGTGCGCAAGCAAGGTTATGATATTGTGTACTTGGATGAAACATGGATCAATGCTCACCACACTAACCAAAGGGAATGACAGTCAGCAGATGGAAATATTAAGAGATTAATACCTAGCAGCAAAGGACAACGCTTGATAATTGCTCATGCAGGTAGTCGACAACATGGACTAATACAGAATGCAGAGCTCATTTTTCTTTCAAAATCCATAGACAAACGGATTATCACTCTGAGATGAATGGTCACATATTTAGACATTGGATTGAAAATTCTGTTCTCCCATCACTAGATCGACCATCTTGCCTAATAATGGACAATGCAGCGTACCACAACATTGTTGCACTTGAAGATAAAGTCCCGACGTCATCCAGTACAAAAGATGCTATTAAGATATGCTCACAAAGGAGCACATACAATTTAATAACACGTACTTAAAACCTGAATTACTATCTCTAGTAAAGCAAAAACAGAGGACAAAGATTTTTCAAATAGATAAGATTATCCAAGAGCACGGTCATATAAGTTTGAGGCTGCCACCTTAACATGCTCATTTAAATCCAATAGAACTAATCTTGGCAAAATGAAAAGGACAAGTGGCAGATGAAAATACAACATTCAAAATATGCGATGTAAAGACTCTTGCTAATCTCGCTTTATTAAATATAGACAAAGATTATTGGGCTAAATGCGAAGCCCACGTTAAAAACAGGAAGAGGAATATTGGAAAAATGATGGTTTGTGGAATGTTCAACCCCAAACAGTTATTAATCTTTTAGACTCGTCTGATTCAGAATGAAAGTATATAGCCCCCACAATGTTGGCCCCTATATTACCTTAAATTATTTCAACAAACGATCCTTTTCAGGACCACACAACTATGAAAATTGGACATACAGCTTGATATTATCGTCCGTCCTCGAACTGAGCAGACAATAATTATCCTGGTGTTTTGTTTTATCCAGTTATTTCCCATTACGGCCACGCCTTTACCTAGTGAAAATTAATCGTAGACTTGTAGACCAGCAACTACGGTAATTTCTATTCTTTAGGGCTTCACAATTTACAATTTTGACAAACATCAAAGAAATATCGCCGCTTTAAGAAAACTGCAGCTGCAAGATATTTGTTAAATATACATTTAAAGGGTCTTTTGCATTCTAATAACATTTGGAAAATTTCAAAAATATTTAACAAACGGTTAGACAGTAATAGCGTTTTGAAGTTGGGCATATGTTTTGAAACGAGCTATAACACCATATTTCCCTATATGCCACTTGGCGTGACGGGGGTAAAAAGAAAAAAAAAAATATAGTATTTGCTTGGGGAATTTTCCGAGCAAATATATAATTCCAAAATGGTAGTACTTCGATGTACACAAATGAGAGCGCGTCCATCAAAGCGGGAAGTAACTGGAGCTGAACTAACACCGCCTCGTCAGTACACAGGTACAGAGAGAAGCGTTAATGGTATTTCTGGTTTTTTTTAATTGGGTGGCATTTATGGTATTTTTTCGGGTAGTATTTATGTTAAATCTGGTGGCATTTACATTTTATTTGGTGACATTTATGTTTTATTTGGTGACATTTATGTTCTACCTGGTGGTAATTATTATAGAAAAAATGAATTTATATACAGAGATATGGTATCATTCGTATGTGACCACTTTTACGACATTTTTCAATTACTGGGGTCTGCCGGGAAGTTGAAAGGGGGGGGGGGGAAAGAGGGGACTCTAGGACCGGAGAATAAAGGCCGCTCACCAAGTGCAGTCACCGCGAGATTTTCAAGTCTGGGTTTTTATTTCACCCTCGACAGAAAATAAAGACTTTTTATTTGTTTGTGGAGTGAGAGATAGTGAAAGATGAATGGAATGATGAAGAGAGTATGGGAAGCTTATGGAGACCATAAGTAACGTTATGAAGCAGAGGGTAAATAAGTAACATTTATGTAGTAAAGGTTAGAGGTAAAAGGTAAATAAGTAACATTTATGTAGTAAAGGGTTAGAGGTAAAGGGTAAATAAGTAACATTTATGTAGTAAAGGGTTAGAGGTAAAGGGTAAATAAGTAACATTTATGTAGTAAGGATTAGAGGTAAAGGGTAAATAAGTAACATTTATGTAGTAAAGGGTTAGAGGTAAAGGGTAAATAAGTAACATTTATGTAGTAAAGGGTTAGAGGTAAATGGTAAATAAGTAACATTTATGTAGTAAAGGGTTAGAGGTAAAGGGTAAATAAGTAACATTTATGTAGTAAAGGGTTAGAGGTAAAGGGTAAATAAGTAACATTTATGTAGTAAAGGGTTAAAGGTAAAGGGTAAATAAGTAACATTTATGTAGTAAAGGGTTAAAGGTAAAGGGTAAATAAGTAACATTTATGTAGTAAAGGGTTATAGGTAAAGGGTAAATAAGTAACATTTATGTAGTCAAGGATTAAAGGTAAAGGGTAAATAAGTAACATTTATGTAGTAAAGGGTTAGAGGTAAAGGGTAAATAAGTAACTTTTATGTAGTAAAGGGTAAGAGGTAAAGGGTAAATAAGTAACATTTATGAAGTAAAGGGTTAGAGGTAAAGGGTAAATAAGTAGCATTTATGTAGTAAAGGGTTAGAGGTAAAGGGTAAATAAGTAACATGTATGTAGTAAAGGGTAAATAAGTAACATTTATGTAGTAAAGGGTTAGAGGTAAAGGGTAAATAAGTAACATTTATGTAGTAAAGGGTAAATAAGTAACATTTATGTAGTAAAGTGTTAGAGGTAAAGGGTAAATTAGTAACATTTATGTAGTAAAGGGTTACAATTAAAGGGTAAATTAGTAACATTTATGTTGTAAAGGGTTAGAGGTAAAGGGTAAATAAGTAACATTTATGTAGTAAAGGATTAGAAGTAAAGGGTAAATAAGTAACATTTATGTAGTAAAGGGTTAGAAGTAAAGGGTAAATAAGTAACATTTATGCAGTAAATGGTTTAGAAGTAAAGGGTAAATAAGTAACATTTATGTAGTAAAGGGTTAGAAGTAAAGGATAAATTAGTAACATTTATGTAGTAAAGAATTAGAAGTAAAGGGTAATTAAGTAACTTAATGAAGCAAAGAAAGAGTAAATAAGTAACATTTATGAAGCAAAGTGTAAATAAGTAACATTTATGAAGGTTAACTTCATTTGCTATTCATGTGAATGTTTCATTATTGCCATGAATGAGAATAGTTGTATTGTTAACGTCCATGAATCAGGATAATTGCGTATTGGACGTCCATGAATCAGGACAATTGTGTGTTTGACGTCATGAATAAGGATAATAACATAAGAATGAAGTAAATCCTTGTTCCTGAAGCTGAAAATAATGCAAAAGTGGAGTACGTGTAACTGTTGTGCCGTGCGTCACTTTCAACGTCAAAGCAATTTATGGCAGTTTGCAATGGAGGAGCCTAAGATGTTTGTCTATTTGTTTGTTTGTTTATTTGTATATTTGTATGTTTATTAGTTTGTTTGTTTCTTAGTATGTATGTTTATTGGTATGTTTGTATGTTTATTAGTTTCTTTGTTCATTAGTTTGTTTGTTTATTAGTTTGTATGTTTATTAGTTTGTATATTTATTAGTTTGTTTGTATGTTTATTGGTATGTTTGTATGTTTATTAGTTTGTTTGTTTATTAGTTTGTTTGTTTATTAGTTTGTATATTTATTAGTTTGTATGTTTATTGGTTTGTTTGTTTATTAGTTTGTTTGTTTATTGGTTTATTGGTTTGTTTGTTTATTAGTTTGTTTGTTTATTAGTTTGTTTGTTTATTAGTTTGTATATTTATTAGTTTGTATGTTTATTGGTTTGTTTGTTTATTAGTTTGTTTATTGGTTTGTTTGTTTATTAGTTTGTTTGTATGTTTATTAGTTTGTTTCTTTAATCGTTTGTTTGTTTATTAGTTTGTTTGTTTATTAGATTGTTTGTTTATTGGTTTGTTTATTTAATAGTATGTTTGTATGTTTATTAGTTTGTTTGTTTATTAGTTTGTTTATTAATTTGTTTGTTTATTAGTTTGTTTGCATGTTTATTAGTTTGTTTATTAGTTTGTTTGTATGTTTATTAGTTTTGTTTGTTTATTAGTTTGTTTGTATGTTTATTAGTTTGTTCGTTTACTAGTTTGTTTGTATGTTTATTAGTTTGTTTGTTTATTAGTATGTTTGTTTGTTTATTAGTTTGTTGTTTATTAGTATGTTTGTATATTTATTAATTTGTTTGTTTATTAGTTTGTTTGTTTACGTTCGACATCTTTATACCTCTAACGAGAGAAGTCCCGAGGGACTGATTTTTCCGTGAATATATTTTGTTCCCATTTATCACACTGGCAGTATTGTACTTAGGTGTCCCCCGCCACACAGGCAGATATTCTCCTACTGCAGAAGTGCTCTCATATTTTAATCGTCAAGAGCTGTAACGCTTTGAATACGGGAGCAGCTATTTTTAGCCTACTCTTTCCGATTTCCAGCTCCTGTGGTTCTTTAACGTGCGCAAAATGGACACGGAACCTCCAATTTTTTGGCTGTTTTCCGGGAGGGCTAGGCATTGGATCTCGCTACCAAGAAACCAGGGGAGGGTAAAGCCACGGATTCGAGTTTGTTTTTTTTTTCCACCGCCTATGGTGGGAATCGAACATGAGACCTTCTAGTCGATAGGCCGACGTCTTAGCTCTAAACCACGCAGCCTCCACGAGCCGAAGATGTATTTACTGAACAGCAATAGCTAAAACAACAATCGACGTGAATGAACCCATTCAAACTGAGAGACGAGGCTCGATCGAGGGAAATTTAGCAATCGTCAAGGAAAGTTAACTCCGCGTATAAATCAAACTCTTACGTCACGGTAATTCATGGATGGCGAAGTCCTCCTAAAACTAGGGAAGCAAATCCCGAATAAAAGGTTGGAGACTCGGGCGTCAGTGACGCAAGACACGAGATCACGCATACGTGATAAAGTTGATGAATAATGACGTTTGTGTACGATAACTTTCAATAACGATGACCTTCTGAGCTAGAATCCAGGACCTAATTTATTCATGTGCTCTGAATAATTGTCTGACTCAGCCATTGGGAGAACGAGTAATACAAGAACGCTTTTTTGTGTTCTTACACTGGAAATAATTTGTCAATGAGAACAATGATAGCGGTATGATACTTGAGGCTAGTTGCAATAAATTCTAGCAGTAGATGTTTCTTGTTTGAAGCACTTGATGTGTTGCGTCTTTTTGATACCTTTCGTGTGTGGAAACATAGTTCCGACAGCTTCTGCGCTTGTGATTTCATCACGTTGTATAGCTTCCTTGATAGTTCGCTGATCTCTCACATTCTGTCCGTCTTCAGCTCTACAACACTATCTTCTTCTCGTGTAAAACTCAACGGAAAATTCTGAATATTGAAATATCTTTCTTTCTCTTTCTTTCTTTTTTTCTTTTCTTTTCTTTTCTTTCTTTCTTTCTTTCGTTCTTTCTTTCTCTCTTTCTTTCTTTCTTTCTATCTTGTGGCGTTCACCCGCTGACCTCTAAAGGAATGTTCTTCGTCGTCCGTTTTAAAAAGGACGTTAAGTGGACGTAGTTGCGTTGTGCTGTAGTTTATTTCTGCCTTTCGGCCCAATACATCCGATTCCAGCACGACAATGTTAGTGCCGGGTTGCCTTCCCTCTTCATTCCTTACTATCTTGGTCAGGTTAGACTGTTTCTAGAGGCACCATGAAGAGGTGGAGTAGGGTCTGGATGATTCTGGTTCACCGACCCTGGCGCAAGCCATCAGCTATGAGTCGCAGACAGATTCCAGATTTGTTGCTTTTAGGCGTCTTGTCTCCATCAGCTATAAATCGCTGACAGCTTCCAGATTTGTTGTCAGACGCCTTGTCTCCATCAGCTATGAGTCGCTAACAGCGTCCAGATTTGTTGCTTTTAGGCGTCTTGTCTCCATCAGCTATAAATCGCTGACAGCTTCCAAATTTGTTGTCAGACGCCTTGCCTCCATCAGCTATGAGTCGCTGACAGCTACCAGCTCTGTTGCTGTCATGCGCCTTACTCCCATATTCTGAGCACCAGATGGAAAGAACAAGATCAGAAATGAAGATATCCGGAATGAAGAAAACAAGGAACAATCGATCACCACAATATGAATTTAAAAATTCAGATGGATTGGACACAACTAAGAAAACCTGATGCCAGCATAGAAAGATAGAGACTACCTTTGAACCCGCAGGAAAAGGAAGAGAAAGCCATGAATACAGGGAGAAGACAAGTCAAAGAAACTCTTGAGATCATTCGTCTAAAAGTGAGAGAAGTATACAAAAAAAAGGTATAAGAATGAGGATGGATGTAGAGACCTTGTATGTGGGCGATGCTCCAAAGTTAAGATGACCACAGCCAGAAACAAGAAACCTAGTTTGTGTGTAAGAAGACTGATCAACTAACACAGAACTGGGAGTCGTCAGTCGCTGGACACTGCAGGACTTACTGAGGAGGGATCTGAGCACCTACGGACATGTTCGGAATGCAATGATGATAACCCGCTATTGATTGATTGACTGATTGATCTCGTAGGGAATGGAGTCACGTGCCGTTTTCTTCAGGTGGGCTAATCATTTCCTATACTTTACCTGTACAGATCATTCTAGAATATATAAAAACTTGGGTTTTTCATCGGTTGAATTTCAACTATGTTTTTTACACATAAAAACGAAAATAAAAAAATTAAATTAATACATTGCTGGTAAAAAGATGAAATCCTTCATGTGAGTTGATTAAACTGCCAGAAACATGAGTTTTGTAAAAGTTGTTTTTCTCGTCCTGAATTCCGAGAAATAAAAATATGTCGTCTTCCCTGAACAGGTCCAATTCAATCTATTAAAGGCGGGTGCATTGACAGTTCATTGTCCGCTAAAACTGCTTCAGTGTTGAAGCGAAGGGCGCTCGTCCTACACAAAGATCTCATCATTCAGACCTCATTTTCACATTTCCAAATGGGAAATTTTGTAGCAAAATGATTATTTTCATATGTGGTAAAATGCTCACAGACTGTACAAATCTTGGATGTGTAGCAGCGCTACAGGCTCCCCAGCAGTGCAATGCACTTGGATAAATAATGATGAGGTGGGCGGGAGTGTGTGTGTGTGTGTGGGGGGGGGGGGTTAAGAGGACCTAAGACATTCAGGAGCACCACGTAGGCAGAGTTAGCAACCCACAGCTGATGAAGACTTTGCTTCACCTCCAAGACGAGCTCCTTGGTCAAGGACTGACCGTACAAATTGGTTAACGAGGTACGGATCGCTGAATCCAAACATTTATCCCCGTCTTCCCAGCAACGATTCCTGTATTGTCAGCAATTATCCCCGTCTCCCCAGTAATGATCTCCGCCTCCCCGGCAAGGATCACATATTGCCAGCAATGATCTCCGCCTCCCCAGCAATGATCACCATATTGTCAGCAATGATCCTCGTCTCCCCAGCAATGATTCCTGTATTGTCAGCAATGATCTACGCCTCCCCAGCAATGATCCCCGTATTGTCAGCAATGATCCCCGCCTCCCCAGCAATGATCCCCGCCTCCCTAGCAATGATCCTCGTATTGTCAGCAATGATCCCCGCCTCCCTAGCAATGATCCCCGTATTTTCAGCAATGATCCCGCCTCCCCAGCATTGATCCCCGTATTGTCAGCAATGATCCCCGTATTGTCAGCAATGATCCCCGCCTCCCCAGCAATGATCCCCGCCTCCCCAGCAATGATCCCCGTATTGTCAGCAATGATCCCCGCCTCCCCAGCAATGATCACCGTATTGTCAGCAATGATCTACGCCTCCCCAGCAATGATCCCCGTATTGTCAGCAATGATCCCCGTATTGTCAGCAATGATCCCGCCTCCCCAGCAATGATCCCCGCCTCCCCAGCAATGATCCCCGCCTCCCAGCAATGATCCACGTATTGTCAGCAATGATCCCGCCTCCCAGCAATGATCTCCGCCTCCCCAGTAATGATCCCCGCCTCCCCAGCAATGATCTCCGCCTCCCCAGTAATGATCCCCGCCTCCCCAGCAATGATCCCCGCCTCCCCAGCAATGATCCTCGCCTCCCCAGTAATGATCTCCGCCTCCCCAGCAATGATCCCCGCCTCCCAGCAATGATCCCCGCCTCCCCAGCAATGATCCTCGCCTCCCCAGTAATGATCTCCGCCTCCCCAGCAATGATCCCCGCCTCCCCAGTAATGATCCCCGCCTCCCCAGCAATGATCCCCGCCTCCCCAGCAATGATCCCCGCCTCCCCAGCAATGATCCCCGCCTCCCCAGCAATGATCCCCGCTTCCCCAGCAATGATCCCCGCCTCCCCAGTAATGATCCCCGCCTCCCAGTAATGATCCCCGCCTCCCCAGCATTGATCCCCGCCTCCCCAGCAATGATCTCCGCCTCCCCAGTAATGATCCCCGCCTCCCCAGCAATGATCTCCGCCTCCCCAGTAATGATCCCCGCCTCCCCAGCAATGATCCCCGCCTCCCCAGCAATGATCCTCGCCTCCCCAGTAATGATCTCCGCCTCCCCAGCAATGATCCCCGCCTCCCCAGCAATGATCCCCGCCTCCCCAGCAATGATCCTCGCCTCCCCAGCAATGATCCTCGCCTCCCCAGTAATGATCTCCGCCTCCCCAGTAATGATCCCCGCCTCCCCAGCAATGATCCCCGCCTCCCCAGTAATGATCCCCGCCTCCCCAGCATTGATCCCCGCCTCCCCAGCATTGATCCCGCCTCCCCAGCAATGATATCACCTCCCCAGCAATGATCCCCGCCTCCCCAGCAATGATCCCCGCCTCCCCAGTAATGATCCCCGCCTCCCCAGCATTGATCCCCGCCTCCCCAGCATTGATCCCCGCCTCCCCAGTAATGATCTCCGCCTCCCCAGCAATGATCCTCGCCTCCCCAGTAATGATCTCCGCCTCCCCAGTAATGATCCCCGCCTCCCCAGCATTGATCCCCGCCTCCCCAGCAATGATATCCACCTCCCCAGTAATGATCCCCGCCTCCCCAGCAATGATCCCCGCCTCCCCAGTAATGATCCCCGCCTCCCCAGCAATGATCCCCGCATCCCAGCAATGATCCCCGCCTCCCAGCAATGATCCCCGCATCCCCAGCAATGATCCCCGCCTCCCCAGCAATGATCCCCGCCTCCCCAGCAATGATCCTCGCCTCCCCAGTAATGATCTCCGCCTCCCCAGTAATGATCCCCGCCTCCCCAGCATTGATCCCCGCCTCCCCAGCAATGATATCCACCTCCCCAGTAATGATCCCCGCCTCCCCAGCAATGATCCCCGCCTCCCCAGTAATGATCCCCGCCTCCCCAGCAATGATCCCCGCATCCCCAGCAATGATCCCCGCCTCCCCAGCAATGATCCCCGCCTCCCCAGCAATGATCCCCGCCTCCCCAGCAATGATCCCCGCCTCCCCAGCAATGATCCCCGCCTCCCCAGTAATGATCCCCGCCTCCCCAGCAATGATCTCCGCCTCCCCAGCAATGATCCCCGCCTCCCCAGCAATGATCCCCGCCTCCCCAGTAATGATCCCCGCCTCCCCAGCAATGATCTCCGCCTCTCCAGCAATGATCCCCGCCTCCCCAGCAATGATCCCCGCCTCCCCAGCAATGATCCCCGCCTCCCCAGCAATGATCCCCGCCTCCCCAGCAATGATCTCCGCCTCCCCAGTAATGATCCCCGCCTCCCCAGCAATGATCTCCGCCTCCCCAGTAATGATCCCCGCCTCCCCAGCAATGATCCCCGCCTCCCCAGCAATGATCCCCGCCTCCCCAGTAATGATCTCCGCCTCCCCAGCAATGATCCCCGCCTCCCCAGCAATGATCCCCGCCTCCCCAGCAATGATCCCCGCCTCCCCAGCAATGATCCCCGCCTCCCCAGCAATGATCTCCGCCTCCCCAGCAATGATCCCCGCCTCCCCAGCAATGATCCCCGCCTCCCCAGCAATGATCTCCGCCTCCCAGCAATGATCTCCGCCTCCCCAGCAATGATCCCCGCCTCCCCAGCAATGATCCCCGCCTCCCCAGCAATGATCCCCGCCTCCCCAGCAATGATCCCCGCCTCCCCAGCAATGATCCCCGCCTCCCCAGTAATGATCCCCGCCTCCCCAGCAATGATCCCCGCCTCCCCAGCAATGATCCCCGCCTCCCCAGCAATGATCCCCGCCTCCCCAGCAATGATCCCCGCCTCCCCAGTAATGATCCCCGCCTCCCCAGCAATGATCCCCGCCTCCCCAGTAATGATCCCCGCCTCCCCAGCAATGATCTCCGCCTCCCCAGTAATGATCCCCGCCTCCCCAGCAATGATCCCCGCCTCCCCAGCAATGATCCCCGCCTCCCCAGCAATGATCCCCGCCTCCCCAGCAATGATCTCCGCCTCCCCAGCAATGATCCCCGCCTCCCCAGCAATGATCCCCGCCTCCCCAGTAATGATCCCCGCCTCCCCAGCAATGATCCCCGCCTCCCCAGTAATGATCCCCGCCTCCCCAGCATTGATCCCCGCCTCCCCAGCAATGATCCCCGCCTCCCCAGCAATGATCTCCGCCTCCCCAGTAATGATCCCCGCCTCCCCAGTAATGATCCCCGCCTCCCCAGCAATGATCTCCGCCTCCCCAGTAATGATCCCCGCCTCCCCAGCAATGATCCCCGCCTCCCCAGTAATGATCCCCGCCTCCCCAGTAATGATCCCCGCCTCCCCAGTAATGATCCCCGCCTCCCCAGTAATGATCCCCGCCTCCCCAGCAATGATCTCCGCCTCCCCAGCAATGATCCCCGCCTCCCCAGCAATGATCCCCGCCTCCCCAGTAATGATCCCCGCCTCCCCAGTAATGATCCCCGCCTCCCCAGCAATGATCCCCGCCTCCCCAGCAATGATCCCGCCTCCCCAGCAATGATCTCCGCCTCCCCAGCAATGATCTCCGCCTCCCCAGCAATGATCCCCGCCTCCCCAGCAATGATCCCCGCCTCCCCAGCAATGATCTCCGCCTCCCCAGCAATGATCCCCGCCTCCCCAGCAATGATCCCCGCCTCCCCAGCAATGATCCCCGCCTCCCCAGTAATGATCCCCGCCTCCCCAGCAATGATCCCCGCCTCCCCAGTAATGATCCCCGCCTCCCCAGCAATGATCTCCGCCTCCCCAGTAATGATCCCCGCCTCCCCAGCAATGATCCCCGCCTCCCCAGCAATGATCCCCGCCTCCCCAGCAATGATCTCCGCCTCGCCAGCAATGATCCCGTATTGTCAGCAATGATCCCCGCCTCCCCAGTAATGATCCCCGCCTCCCCAGCAATGATCCCCGCCTCCCCAGTAATGATCCCGCCTCCCCAGCATTGATCCCCGCCTCCCCAGCAATGATCCCCGCCTCCCCAGCAATGATCTCCGCCTCCCCAGTAATGATCCCCGCCTCCCCAGTAATGATCCCCGCCTCCCCAGCAATGATCTCCGCCTCCCCAGTAATGATCCCCGCCTCCCCAGTAATGATCCCCGCCTCCCCAGCAATGATCCCCGCCTCCCCAGCAATGATCTCCGCCTCCCCAGCAATGATCCCCGCCTCCCCAGCAATGATCCCCGTATTGTCAGCAATGATCCCCGCCTCCCCAGCAATGATCCCCGCCTCCCCAGTAATGATCCCCGCCTCCCCAGCAATGATCCCCGCCTCCCCAGCAATGATCCCCGCCTCCCCAGCAATGATCCCCGTATTGTCAGCAATGATCCCCGCCTCCCCAGCAATGATCCCCGCCTCCCCAGCAATGATCCCCGTATTGTCAGCAATGATCCCGCCTCCCCAGCAATGATCCCCGCCTCCCCAGTAATGATCCCCGCCTCCCCAGCATTGATCCCCGCCTCCCCAGCAATGATCCCCGCCTCCCCAGCAATGATCTCCGCCTCCCCAGTAATGATCCCCGCCTCCCCAGTAATGATCCCCGCCTCCCCAGCAATGATCTCCGCCTCCCCAGTAATGATCCCCGCCTCCCCAGCAATGATCTCCGCCTCCCCAGTAATGATCCCGC
>JAVIAB010000047.1:7362239-7384739 GCA_032433765.1 Megaustenia siamemsis | reverse complement strand
CACGAGATAATGTCCAGGATTACAAGAGATATTGTTCAGAATTACACGAGATATTGTCCAGGATTACACGAGATATTGTCCAGGATTACACGAGATATTGTCCAGGATTACACGAGATATTGTCCAGGATTACACGAGATATTGTCCAGGATTACACGAGATATTGTCCAGGATTACACGAGATAATGTCCAGGATTACACGAGATATTGTCCAGGATTACACGAGATATTGTCCAGGATTACACGAGATATTGTCCAGGATTACACGAGATATTATCCAGATAAGTGAGAAATAACAACCATTTCGAGAAAACGAACAAATAGTCAGTGTTTTAAACCCCACGCTACCCACACTCCCTGTTTCAGTTGTGAAAACGCATATCGATCACACGGAAGGTAGCGAAGGTAATAATGGACAACAAATTCACTGGCCCCCTCACCTTGCTTAAAACACGAGGGATTAAAATCTTTCACAATTTTACTCACGCTTGTTAAATAACGTGATTTTTGTTGTTGTAAATAACGCGTGGTATCTGTACACACACACGCACGCGCACACACACACATATACACGCGCACACGCACGCACGCACATATACACACAGACACACACACATTCGGGGGCTGGGTAGGCTAGATGTGTGACGTCGGCTTCAGGACAGGAAGTGCGCACTCTCGCAGGTTAAAGAGCCCTTGGCAGTTACGTTCGAAAATAGGCCATAATTATGGCCGCCACCGGGCAAAGTTATCAACAAAACCTACCCACAGCGTGAATGCCAATCCGTACCACGGAGTTCGTGCACGTGGGTCAGGATTCTCCTGTGATTTCCAGGGTGGGGTGGAGGGGATATCGGAGCACCTATGGGTTCGTCCGGTAGTGCCTTCAAGCGCAGATTTCTAGGTCCTGCAAATTGTGCATTTCTCATGTGATATCTGCCTCATTACTTTGATGTTGGACTGGTTGGTCTCGAGGCAAGACTCCGGCCTCGAGACAGAGAGGTTGTGGGTTCAAATCCCGGTTGTACCGGTTAGATTTATGATTTTTCTTATTATATTATTTGAATAGATAGATAAATATTTCATGTGATATTCACCTCATTACATTGACATATTCCTCAAGTGATGTCCGCCTATTTGAGTCATCTATTTGAGTCACCTATTTGTGTCACCTATTTGAGCCACCTATTTGTGCCACCTATTTGAGCCACCTATTTGAGCCACATATTTAAGCCGCCTATTTGAGCCACCTATTTGAGCCACCTATTTGAGCCACATATTTAAGCCGCCTATTTGAGCCACCTATTTGAGCCACCTATTTGAGCCACCTGTTTGAGCCACCTATTTGAGCCACCTATTTGAGCCACATATTTGAGCCACCTATTTGAGCCACCTATGTGAGCCACCTATCTGAGCCACCTATTTGAGCCACCTATTTGAGCCACATATTTGAGCCCATCTAACTCCACATAAGACAGAGAAAATAGACACATTTCTAAAATACTTGTTTCCTCAACAAACAAATAGAACTAAAATGATGACAAATGTTAAACTAACCAAACAGCTACTGGGCCATCTATCCGGTAAAATAAAACACAACAAAAGGCTGGTTCCAGATATCGCTTGAGGCCTTCCTTAAGGACAAAGGAAACCACAAAAGTAAAATAGGAAGATGCTTACCCCCATATTGTGTAGCTTGGTAAAATGCGGACTACATTGCCCGATTTGTTGAATTAAAAAAGAAATCACTTAATGTAAAAATATTTGAGTTATGGCGAGAATCATTCACAGGTTTGAATGACCTGTCAATCTCGCAACATTTAGCCTTTAACAGTTGATCGATCTAGATTAGCAATATGCCTGCCTGGACATTTATGTCTGTTGTATATTTGGAAATGCATGCTGTCTTTATGTGTGTCTGTGCGTTCTTGTTTGCTGTGTGGTTTCAGCTCAAAAACATTTATGTCTGTTGTATATTTGGAAATGCATGCTGTCTTTATGTGTGTCTGTGCGTTCTTGTTTGCTGTGTGGTTTCAGCTCAAAAACATTTATGTCTGTTGTATATTTGGAAATGCATGCTGTCTTTATGTGTGTCTGTGCGTTCTTGTTTGCTGTGTGGTTTCAGCTCAAAAACGCCCGGCTATCATCGTTAGGTGATTCCCAGATTTTTTTTTTCTATTGGCTTCGTTATGGGATGTTAGTGTCTGTTCTTTCTTTCTTTCTTTCTTTCTTTCTTTCTTTCTTTCTTTCTTTCTTTCTTTCTTTCTTTCTTTCTTTCTTTCTTTCTTTTCTTTCTTTCTTTCTTTCTCTCTTTCTTTCTTTCTTTCTTTCCTTCTTTCTTCTTTCTTTCTTTCTTTCTTTCTTCATTTCTTTCTTTCTTTCTATATTTCTTTCTTTCTTTCCTTCTTTCTTTCTTTCTTTCCTTCTTTCTTTCTTTCTTCATTTCTTTCTTTTCTTCTATATTTCTTTCTTTCTTTCCTTCTTTCTTTCTTTCTTTCTTTCTATATTTCTTTCTTTCCTTCTTTCTTTCTTTCCTTCCTTCCTTCCTTCCTTCCTTCCTTCCTTCCTTCCTTCCTTCCTTCCTTTCTTTCTTTCTTTCTTTCTTTCTATATTTCTTTCTTTCTTTCCTTCTTTCTTTCTTTCTTTCTTTCTATATTTCTTTCTTTCTTCTTTCTTTCTTTCTTTCTTCATTTCTTTCTTTCTTCCTTCCTTTCTTTCTTTCTTTCTATCTTTCTTTCTTTCTTCATTTCTTTCTTTCCTTCCTTCCTTCCTTCCTTCCTTCCTTCCTTTCTTTCTTTCTTTCTTTCTTTCTTTCCTTCTTTCTTTCCTTCTTTCTTTCCTTCTTTCTTCAATCCTGCTGTACGCGTTCGGGTGTCGAGGGAGATACAAAATTCGCGTTCTCGTCCTTTTGGCGACTTCTTTCATTGACAATTGATGCTGTTGTAGCGTTTCTCTGATGTTGTCTGTCCATCTTACTCTGGATCTTTCTCTTGCTTTTCTCCCTTCTCTTTTAACATTTATTTTGTTTGGTAAGGAATCACACGGCTTTCTTTTTAGATAGGCAAACCCGTTTATTTGTTGTTTCTTTATGTAGTTTAGGACTGATTCAATGCCTACTCTTTCTCTTATCACGTTATTTCTGATTGTGTCTTTCCTGGTTACTCCAAGCGCTTGTTACAGACATCGTATGCCTGTGGTGACAAACTATTATTTGTGGTTACATGTAGGTGTCCATGTTTAACACTGATGGGGAACAAGTGGTCTGGTGTAACACATACTCCAACAAAGTGTTGTGACAGCTCTACATACAAAGGACAATATAGAATGTTTGACGTTTCGGCCTATAAGTTGCCTTCTTCAGAAAACAGGGACAACATAAAGAGACAACACAATGAAGATGTACTCTACTTCGTGTTTGGAGTAATAAAACTAATACTACAAAGAAGGAAGATATAAAACGATAAGAAAATACGTAAGGAGAATATACTATATTACATGTATAGTAAAATAAAAGTAAAGTACCCCCGTCACGCCAAGTGGCGTATAGGGAAATATGGTGTTAGTGACCCTATATTTTACAGACCTTCAGCACATGATTTTTGGGGTAATGTGGTCGGTATTACGCCCGTGCTGCTTTTACTTTCCCAGAAAAAATCCGGTACCCATTTAAGGCTGGGTGAACCCGGAGCCGTCGGTTGGGATCGAACCCTACCCCTTGTCCGTAGTAGTCCAGTTCACTAACCACTGAGCTATCGCGGCTCCTACTAATTTTTAGGGAATTAGTAAAACCCAGGTGTCCTCGCCAGGGTACGAACCCCGGCTGTTGCCGTGGTAAGCCAACCGCCTATCGATTGCGCTAACCGGACACACACACACACAAAACTAATAACGAAACAACCAAAACAAAAACAATAATAAAAGGACTAATTTTTTAATTTTTCCTCACATTCAGCTTTACTGGAGATTCGCATTTTTATGTATAGTAGAACCAGCTTTACCGCAGCACTGATTGTATGTGCCTGTCACCCACCCCTCCTTGATAGCAGAACGTGGGAATAAATATACTCTGTGTAAGATGTTTCTTGGTGGTATTTGCCGTTGCTTTGTGATGAAGTATAGACAGCAGCCTGCTTTAACTGTCCCTGTGTCTGAAATGGGCAGATCGAAGAGACAATCATCAATATCACGCAGCATCAAAATAAACAGGACAAATTTGAAACAAGTGCAATGCGTCGAATACTTGGGCATAATAATAACATCAGATCGAAGATGCACCACAGGAATAAACAGCAGAATAGTTCAGGCCAAAATAGCATTTCAGAAAAATGAAAAATATCTTATGCAACAAATCTACGTCAATCATCATCATCAAGTACCATGCCTGCTGGTGTAGGTGATCATGTCTCTCCACAACTTTCGATCTCGACAGTTATTATCATTTCTGTTGTTGACCTTCTGCCAAGCCATTCTCTTAAGCTGTCTGTTATTTTTTCTCTTTGCTTCCCTCTATCTCTTCGTCCCTCAATTTTCCCAGTTGTTACAATATATCCCAGCTGTTCTCTTCTCATTACATGGCCAAAAAATGATGATGTTTCTTCCTAATATTGGAAATTAGCTCTCTTTTTGCTTGACCTCTCTCAGAACATTTTCATTACTCTTCTTAGCTGTCCATGGTATTCTCAACATTCTTCTGTAAAACCACATTTCTACAGACTCCAGTGATTTTCTTGTCTGTTGTCCTATTGTCCATGATTCACGTCCATATGTTAAGACTTGGATCTACATAATATTTAAGAACTCCTTTTCTTGTTTCTATTGTCAAAAATGGATTGCATAGTATCTTCCTCATTTTTTTTAAAGCTGCTTTTGCCTGAGCCATTCTGCATTTCACCTCTTTTGTACATCTACCATCTGAGGTTAACAATGTTCCCAGATATTTAAATTCATTTACCGGTTGTAATATGGTTATCTGTTGTCTTATTGTGCACTGCGGTGATGACCTTTTTCTTTGTTGTTACCATTACTTCTGTCTTTTTGCTATTAAGGCTGAGTCCTTTATTTTTGCCTTTTTTCACTATAATATCCAGTATTTCTTGTAACTCATTTTCACTCTTAGCAATTAAGACTGTATCATCAGCATACCTTAGATTATTTATATTATGACCTCCAATTGTTATTCCAGGCATGCCCCTTATGGATCTTAAAATAATCCCACTATACGTATTTTAAAAATCTGGTGAAAGCACACAACCTTGTAAAACAACCTGTTTCGATTCATGATTGCACAAAGAAATTACGACGGTGGTTTTCTGTTGCCTTCCGTCGGTTTGTTTACGGTTGGCTCCGTTAGCATAAAAAGTCTCCCCCACAAGGCAGTGGGGAGTTTACGCATATATACGTCAATAGAAGTGAGTAAGATGATTCATTAGTGCTATATAGAGCCAACTGTGATGTCTGGAAGTGAATCATGGACAGTAGACAAACAAATGAAAAGACGATTAGAGGCCACAGAGATGAGATTTCTCAGAAGAATGTTGAAAGTTCCCTGGACAGCTAAAACGACTAATTAGGACATTATCAAAGAGGCCAACACAAAAAGGGAGCTCTTTAAAACATCAGAAAGAAACAATCCACATTTTTCAGGCACATCATGAGAAGAGGAAAGTTGGAATACTTGGTTACAACAAGACACACGACTTCGACAACCATGAGTCCACGTCACTCCTTCGGATGAAAGAGATGGGAGTTTAGATGGGCACAACCAGAAATGAGAAACTTGGTGGGCGTGTAAGAAGACTTATCAACCAACACAGAACTGGAGTCGTCAGTCGCTGGGCACTGCGGGACTTGCTGAAGAAGGGATCTGAGCACCTATGGACATGTTCGAAGTGCAATGATAATGACCCGTAATATATATCACTAACTGGCAAAATACGCGGAAAGAGAGACCGCGGACGACAAAGGGAGAAGATATTAGATATAGCTTGGTGTCGTGGTATGGAAAACAGTCAACAACAGAATTGATACGATGTACTGTGGACAGGAATTTGTGGAAGGACATGATCGCCTACACCGACCGGTATGTCACATGATGATGGTGTATTTGAAAATAGAACTCGATCCAGTCAGTTCTCGACCGAACAAAAATAACAGTCAAGCACAGAGAGATAGGTTACGTCAGGAATTCCTGCTCAACAAGAAACAGAAATATAAAATAAAAAAAAAAGAACAGGAAACAAAGGCTGTAGATGGCCGTGACTAGAAATCACAATCATTGTTTCTTGTTTGTTCAT
Source organism: Megaustenia siamemsis (assembly GCA_032433765.1). Taxonomy (NCBI): domain Eukaryota; kingdom Metazoa; phylum Mollusca; class Gastropoda; order Stylommatophora; family Ariophantidae; genus Megaustenia; species Megaustenia siamemsis. The sequence goes on along the minus strand of JAVIAB010000047.1, from coordinate 7,378,449 downwards.
GATGGCCGGTCTAGTATCAGTGTGTTTGTTCATGTTGGCTGGTCTAGTATCAGTGTGTTTGTTCATGATGGCTGGTCTAGTATCAGTGTGTTTGTTCATGATGGCTGGTCTAGTATCAGTGTGTTTGTTCATGATGACTGGTCTAGCATCAGTGTGTTTGTTCATGATGGCTGGTCTAGTATCAGTGTGTTTGTTCATGATGGCTGGTCTAGTATCAGTGTGTTTGTTCATGATGACTGGTCTAGCATCAGTGTGTTTGTTCATGATGGCTGGTCTAGTATCAGTGTGTACTCATTATGGCTGGTCTAGTATCAGTGTGTTTGTTCATGATGGCTGGTCTAGTATCAGTGTGTTTGTTCATGATGGCTGGTCTAGTATCAGTGTGTTTGTTCATGATGGCTGGTCTAGTATCAGTGTGTTTGTTCATGTTGGCTGGTCTAGTATCAGTGTGTTTGTTCATGTTGGCTGGTCTAGTATCAGTGTGTTTGTTCATGATAGCTGGTCTAGCATCAGTGTGTTTGTTCATGATGGCTGGTCTAGTATCAGTGTGTTTGTTCATGATGGCTGGTCTAGTATCAGTGTGTTTGTTCATGATAGCTGGTCTAGCATCAGTGTGTTTGTTCATGATGGCTGGTCTAGTATCAGTGTGTTTGTTCATGATAACTGGTCTAGCATCAGTGTGTTTGTTCTTGATAGCTGGTCTAGCATCAGTGTGTTTGTTCATGATGGCTGGTCTAGTATCAGTGTGTTTGCTCATGATGGCTGGTCTAGTATCAGTGTGTTTGTTCATGATGGCTGGTCTAGTATCAGTGTGTTTGTTCATGATAGCTGGTCTAGCATCAGTGTGTTTGTTCATGATAGCAGGTCTAGCATCAGTGTGTTTGTTCATGATGGCTGGTCTAGTATCAGTGTGTTTGTTCATGATAGCTGGTCTAGCATCAGTGTGTTTGTTCATGATGGCTGGTCTAGTATCAGTGTGTTTGCTCATGATGGCTGGTCTAGTATCAGTGTGTTTGTTCATGATGGCTGGTCTAGTATCAGTGTGTTTGTTATTTGCATATCTAGCGTTTGATATTCACTAGATTTCTTGCTGAGTTATCATATCAACTAGATAGCTTGGTGTCATGACATGGTAATCAGTGAACAACAGAACCGATACGATGCAATGAGTGTGTAGTCTATAGTAATGACAACGTTGGCCTCAGGACTGGATGGACGCTGCTCAAATCTCACCAGAAGCAATGATTTGTTTTCAAACATCGGAAACATTAATCCCTGGTTTCTTTATGACCTCACCTGATCTCTTGGCTAGTGAGATCCGATGTTTAGCCCTCTCTTGGCTAGTGAGATCCGATGTTTAGCCCTCTCTTGGCTAGTGAGATCCGATGTTTAGCCCTCTCTTGACTAGTGAGATCCGATGTTTAGCCCTCTCTTGGCTAGTGAGATCGATGTTTAGCCCTCTCTTGGCTAGTGAGATCCGATGTTTAGCCCTCTCTTGGCTAGTGAGATCCGATGTTTAGCCCTCTCTTGGCTAGTGAGATCCGATGTTTAGCCCTCTCTTGGCTAGTGAGATCCGATGTTTAGCCCTCTCTTGGCTAGTGAGATCCGATGTTTATCCCTCTCGGGTAACGGCAATAAACAGGAGGTCCCGTGTGCACTCGCGCACGTTAAAAAACCCTTGCCAGTTAAAGTCGAAAAATTGTAGATCATACCGTTGCCGGGGTAAAATTATCCACAGAAATGTACCTACAACGTGGACACATACATTTTACTATTTTACTTTATTGTCCCATGTATTTGGTGTTTCTTCCTCTACTTCTTCTACCGTTCAGCTCCCTGTGGAGCATAGATGTTCAACAAACAAGCCGTTCTGTTTCTTACCATTCTTTTAACAGCATTCCATGTCTTCCCATCATATTCATCTCTACTTCCATCTGTCTTTTCCAAGAATTTCTTGGTCTTCCTCTTTGTCTTTTCCCCTGGGGATTCCAAGAAAGGGCTTGTCGTGCAATACTCTTAGTCGGCTTCCGCAGCGAAGTGTCTAATCCTATGCGGTGTTTTGGCGGGTGATGAAAAAGCTAAGGTGGTGGGGAGAGGGGGGGGGTTAATGAGTGGATGAGAATAAATGACGCATGATCAGCGCAGTCGATACCTAGTGGACAGGTCACTGTTTGTGTTTCACCTCAAATGTGAACAACTTTTGATTAGTTTGGGAATCGAACCACCACCCGTCAAGGTGGGGAACAACTGACATAGTTCATTCATTCTCTCTCTCTCCCTCTCTTTTCTCTTTATTTTCTCCTTTTTCTCTTTCGCTCTTCTCTTCACTCTGTTCACTTTCTCTTTTCTCCTTCTTTTCTCTTTTTCGTCTCTCTTATGTCTCTGTTTTCGATCTCTCTTCCTCCTTCTTTTCTCTTTATTTTTTTCTCACACTTCTCTATTTTCTCTATCTATCTCTCTCTCTCTCTCTCTCTCTCTCTCTCTCTCTGTCTAAGAACCAAGGAGGAATAGCAACCCGGCACTACACAATTCTGTCCAGAAATCGGATGTATTGGGCCGACAATCGCAAATATCACAGTTCTACTGTAACAACATCGCAACGTATTGACGTCGATTTAACGCTCTTTTCAGGTCGGATAACAAAGCCATTACGTGAATACAAACAAGCACACATCTACCCAGAATCCTGTCAGGAATCGCAGCAAATAACCCATCGAACGTTTCCCTTACAATTTCAACCATCACTTTTCTTTACCGAGAATCAAAATACCAAACATCAAAAACAAGGCAGTCAAATCAATCTAATTTTGATGATAATCGCAAATGTCCCACAATTTAAAATTTGTTCTTAAATAATCTCCAGTCGTCTGTTACGCTATGCTCCGTTAGCGGCTGGGATCGTGATCTTTGTTCAGTTCTTACCCAACAGAAAACGATTCAAACGTGACGCGTCTTAAAGAACAAGTGCAGCCCTCAGACCGAGCTCGTTATCTTGCTCCGAAAGGGCGAGTCTATTAGCAGAACCGAAGTGGGGGGGATGACAGATTTCGTGAGAGTGGAGTGGAGGGATTGGAATGGAGAGGAGAGGAGGAAGTGATTGAACAGATTATAGGGGGGAAGGGGTGGGCTTTGGGGCTAGAGTGATGGAAATGATTAGAGAGGTGATTGGAGTGAGAGAAACATAAAGAATGAATAATTAATTGTCGATCTTTGTATATGTCCTTGGATAGAAATGGAGGATTGGACTGTAAAGGGTTTTGTAGGAGGTGGTTAGAGGGGTTTGTGAGGAGGTGGTTAGAGGGGTTTGTGAGGAGGTGGTTAGAGGGGTTTGTGAGGAGGTGGTTAGAGGGGTTTGTGAGGAGGTGGTTAGAGGGGTTTGTGAGGAGGTGGTTAGAGGGGTTTGTGAGGAGGTGGTTAGAGGGGTTTGTGAGGAGGTGGTTAGAGGGGTTTGTGAGGAGGTGGTTAGAGGGGTTTGTGAGGAGGTGGTTAGAGGGGTTTGTGAGGAGGTGGTTAGAGGGGTTTGTGAGGAGGTGGTTAGAGGGGTTTGTGAGGAGGTGGTTAGAGGGGTTTGTGAGGAGGTGGTTAGAGGGGTTTGTGAGGAGGTGGTTAGAGGGGTTTGTGAGGAGGTGGTTAGAGGGGTTTGTGAGGAGGTGGTTAGAGGGGTTTGTGAGGAGGTGGTTAGAGGGGTTTGTGAGGAGGTGGTTAGAGGGGTTTGTGAGGAGGTGGTTAGAGAGGTTTGTGAGGAGGTGACTAGATAGGTGTGTGAGGTGGTGGTTAGAGGGGTTTGTGAGGAGGTGGTTAGAGAGGTTTGTGAGGAGGTGGTTAGAGAGGTTTGTGAGGAGGTGGTTAGAGAGGTTTGTGAGGAGGTGGTTAGAGAGGTTTGTGAGGAGGTGGTTAGAGGGGTTTGTGAGGAGGTGGTTAGAGAGGTTTGTGAGGAGGTGACTAGATAGGTGTGTGAGGTGGTGGTTAGAGGGGTTTGTGAGGAGGTGACTAGATAGGTGTGTGAGGTGGTGGTTAGAGGGGTTTGTGAGGAGGTGGTTAGAGAGGTTTGTGAGGAGGTGGTTAGAGAGGTTTGTGAGGAGGTGACTAGATAGGTGTGTGAGGTGGTGGTTAGAGGGGTTTGTGAGGAGGTGACTAGATAGGTGTGTGAGGTGGTGGTTAGAGGGGTTTGTGAGGAGGTGACTAGATAGGTGTGTGAGGTGGTGGTTAGAGGGGTTTGTGAGGAGGTGACTAGATAGGTGTGTGAGGTGGTGGTTAGAGGGGTTTGTGAGGAGGTGGTTAGAGAGGTTGTGAGGAGGTGGTTAGAGAGGTTTGTGAGGAGGTGACTAGATAGGTGTGTGAGGTGGTGGTTAGAGGGGTTTGTGAGGAGGTGACTAGATAGGTGTGTAAGGTGGCGGTTAGAGAGGTTTGTGAGGAGGTGACTAGATAGGTGTGTGAGGTGGTGGTTAGAGGGGTTTGTGAGGAGGTGGTTAGAGAGGTTTGTGAGGAGGTGGTTAGAGAGGTTTGTGAGGAGGTGGTTAGAGGGGTTTGTGAGGAGGTGGTTAGAGAGGTTTGTGAGGAGGTGGTTAGAGAGGTTTGTGAGGAGGTGGTTAGGGAGGTTTGTGAGGAGGTGGTTAGAGAGGTTTGTGAGGAGGTGGTTAGAGAGGTTTGTGAGGAGGTGGTTAGAGAGGTGTGTGAGGTGGTGGTTAGAGGGGTTTGTGAGGAGGTGGTTAGAGAGGTTGTGAGGAGGTGGTTAGAGAGGTTTGTGAGGAGGTGACTAGATAGGTGTGTGAGGTGGTGGTTAGAGGGGTTTGTGAGGAGGTGGTTAGAGAGGTTTGTGAGGAGGTGGTTAGAGAGGTTTGTGAGGAGGTGGTTAGAGAGGTTTGTGAGGAGGTGGTTAGAGAGGTTTGTGAGGAGGTGGTTAGAGAGGTTTGTGAGGAGGTGGTTAGAGAGGTGTGTGAGGTGGTGGTTAGAGGGGTTTGTGAGGAGGTGGTTAGAGAGGTTTGTGAGGAGGTGGTTAGAGAGGTTTGTGAGGAGGTGACTAGATAGGTGTGTGAGGTGGTGGTTAGAGGGGTTTGTGAGGAGGTGGTTAGAGGGGTTTGTGAGGAGGTGACTAGATAGGTGTGTGAGGAGGTGGTTAGAGGGGTTTGTGAGGAGGTGACTAGATAGGTGTGTGAGGAGGTGGTTAGAGGGGTTTGTGAGGAGGTGACTAGATAGGTGTGTGAGGAGGTGGTTAGAGGGGTTTGTGAGGAGGTGACTAGATAGGTGTGTGAGGAGGTGGTTAGAGGGGTTTGTGAGGAGGTGACTAGATAGGTGTGTGAGGAGGTGGTTAGAGGGGTTTGTGAGGAGGTGACTAGATAGGTGTGTGAGGAGGTGGTTAGAGGGGTTTGTGAGGAGGTGACTAGATAGGTGTGTGAGGTGGCGGTTAGAGAGGTTTGTGAGGAGGTGGTTAGAGAGGTTTGTGAGGAGGTGGTTAGAGAGGTTTGTGAGGAGGTGGTTAGAGGGGTTTGTGAGGAGGTGGTTAGAGGGGTTTGTGAGGAGGTGGTTAGAGGGTTTGTGAGGAGGTGGTTAGAGGGGTTTGTGAGGAGGTGGTTAGAGAGGTTTGTGAGGAGGTGGTTAGAGGGGTTTGTGAGGAGGTGGTTAGAGGGGTTTGTGAGGAGGTGGTTAGAGGGGTTTGTGAGGAGGTGGTTAGAGAGGTTTGTGAGGAGGTGACTAGATAGGTGTGTGAGGAGGTGGTTAGAGGGGTTTGTGAGGAGGTGACTAGATAGGTGTGTGAGGTGGCGGTTAGAGAGGTTTGTGAGGAGGTGGTTAGAGGGGTTTGTGAGGAGGTGGTTAGAGGGGTTTGTGAGGAGGTGGTTAGAGGGGTTTGTGAGGAGGTGGTTAGAGGGGTTTGTGAGGAGGTGGTTAGAGGGGTTTGTGAGGAGGTGGTTAGAGAGGTTTGTGAGGAGGTGGTTAGAGGGGTTTGTGAGGAGGTGGTTAGAGAGGTTTGTCAGGAGGTGGTTAGAGATGTGTGTGAGGTGGTGGTTAGAGAGGTTTGTGAGAGAGGTGGTTAGAGAGGTTTGTAAGGTGGTGGTTAGAGAGGTTTGTGAGGAGATGGTTAGAGAGGTTTGTGAGGAGGTGGTTAGAGAGGTTTGTGAGGAGGTGGTTAGAGAGGTTTGTGAGGAGGTGGTTAGAGAGGTTTGTGAGGAGGTGGTTAGAGAGGTTTGTGAGGAGGTGGTTAGAGAGGTTTGTGAGGAGGTGGTTAGAGAGGTTTGTGAGGAGGTGGTTAGAGAGGTTTTAAGGTGGTAGTTAGAGAGGTTAGTAAGGTGGTGGTTAGAGAGGTTTGTGAGGAGATGGTTAGAGAGGTTTGTGAGGAGATGGTTAGAGAGGTTTGTGAGGAGGTGGTTAGAGAGGTTTGTGAGGTGGTGGTTTGAGAGGTTTGTGGGGAGGTCATTAGATAGGTTTGTAAGGTTCTAGTTAGATAGGTTTGTAAGGTTCTGGTTAGATAGGTTTGTAAGGTTCTGGTTAGAGAGGTTTGTGAGGTGCTGATTAGAGAGGTTTGTGACGTGCTGATTAGAGAGTTTTGTGAGGTTATGGTTAGATAGGTTTGTGAGGTGCTGGTTAGAGAGGTTTGTAAGGTTCTGGTTAGAGAGGTTTGTGTTGTGCTGGTTAGAGAGGTTTGTAAGGTTCTAGTTAGATAGGTTTGTAAGGTTCTGGTTAGATAGGTTTGTAAGGTTCTGGTTAGAGAGGTTTGTGAGGTGCTGGTTAGAGAGTTTTGTAAGGTTCTAGTTAGATAGGTTTGTAAGGTTCTGGTTAGATAGGTTTGTAAGGTTCTGGTTAGATAGGTTTGTAAGGTTCTGGTTAGATAGGTTTGTAAGGTTCTGGTTAGATAGGTTTGTAAGGTTCTGGTTAGATAGGTTTGTAAGGTTCTGGTTAGAGAGGTTTGTAAGGTTCTGGTTAGATAGGTTTGTAAGGTTCTGGTTAGATAGGTTTGTAAGGTTCTGGTTAGATAGGTTTGTAAGGTTCTGGTTAGATAGGTTTGTAAAGTGCTGGTTAGAGAGATTTTTTAGAAGGTTGTTGTAAGGACAGCTCTCTTCCGCAGCGATAAATACAGACATCGCTAATTCATCTACCGTGCCGAGCGGATAAACCAGAGCACTGAACTTTGGATAAACCAGAGCACTGAACTATGGATAAACCAGAGCACTGAACTATGGATAAACCAGAGCACTGAACTTTGGATAAACCAAAGCACTGAACTTTGGATAAACCAGAGCACTGAACTTTGGATAAACAAGAGCACTGAACTTTGTATAAACCAGAGCACTGAGCCCAAGTCTGGCTGATGTCATCATGTCTGGAACTGTGAACAGGGAGCACTTAGAAAGATCTAGAGAAGAAGATCGAGGTTTTGGTGTCTTTGAATTTCATGAAATCTGGACACACATGGAGATTATTAATGGATGCTTTCTTGTTATTCCACAATATGCTAGAGAGAGGGAGGGAGAGAGAGAGAGACGAAGGGAGAGAGAGAGAGCCGACTTAAAGACCGGTCTGTGGCCAGGAACATGATGATTATAACAAATAGAAGTCCACATTTCCATACGAACTCAACAACTTATTGAAGAATGACCTCTTCCGGCTGTGTCACGTGACAGAAATCACAAGTACATACCATCCAAACAATTCTAAAGCTGTTTGTCAACAACGGCTGCGGCTGACAGCTTTTATTAATCTTAGCATCCGAGATCTTTCTCATTCTGTACCGTTGTTGTCTGTTGTCTTTTGTTTCCTAGACATTCTGTCTCAATCTTTGTCTAGGTAAATCTTTGTGTCCAAAATGAAAGTGACAAGAAACACGAGATGTCTTAAGATTAGACGTTTGAATGTCATTCAGAGTTGTTGAACTTGAAGTTAACTCAGAAATAATTATTTCAAACATCAATTCACCGTCTACCGTCTCAATCATACATTCTCTACGACAGTACAAAAGGAGAGCGAGTGGCCGAATCGATAATTCGTCGGGCTTCATACCAAAAGAACGCCGGTTCGAATCCAGTTGGGTAAAAAGTTTGTTTTTCTATCAATATAATAAAAAATATATTTATGGAAGATTAAAAACTCAGACCTGAAAACCTCGCTGCGACTGCACTGGACAAGCAGCCTTTGTTCCCCGGTCCTATAAGTCCCCCCATGTAGATCCAAGTTATGGGAAAATTCTGTAAAAGTAGTTTATTTTTATGGTTTTTTAAAAATCCAAACGTATTTTAAATTTTATATTCGCCATACACCCAGAGGCGTAGCACATATATACATGTCACACCCCCCACCCCAACCCTTTCGATGCCTAAGCGCCGATATAGCATGTGAGGCGACCAGAAACGGGGGAGGGGGAGCTTCTAATATTTACCCTCTTGCCCAGCCTTTTCCAAAAAAATAAGTAAACTCACAACTCAAGCAACAAAATTGGGGTAAATAAATCGATCACAAAACAAGCCACTCACTCACCCACACACTCACTCACTCACTTGCTTATTAACCCACTTACTTACACACATTTTCACACACGCGTACACTAACACACTCCCTCTCTCAATCGCACAATCACTCGATCACCGACTAGAACACTCGCTCACCGACTAGAACACTCGCTCACCGACTAGAACACTCGCTCACCGACTAGAACACTCGCTCACCGACTACAACACTCATTCACCGTCTAGAGCACTTACTCAGCGACTAGAACACTCATTCATCTACTAGAACACTTAATCAGCGACTAGAACACTCACTTACCGACTAGAACACTCACTCACCGACTAGAACACTCACTCACAGACTAGAACGCTCACTTACCGACTACAACACTCACTCACCGACTAGAACACTTACTCACCGATTAGAACACTCACTCATCGACTAGAACCCTCACTCACCGACTAGAACACTCAATCACCGAACAAAACACTCACTTGTCGACTAGAACATTCACTGCACCGACTAAAACACTCACTCACCGACTAGAACACTGGCTCTCCAACTAGAACACTCACTCACCGACTAGAACACTCACTTACTGACTAGAACACTCACTCGCCGACTAGAACACTGGCTCTCCGACTAGAACGCTCACTCACGACTAGAACACTCACTCACAGACTAGAACACTCACTCGCCGACTAGAACACTGGCTTTCCGACTAGAACACTCACTCACCGACTAGAACACTCACTCACAGACTAGAACACTCACTTACCGACTAGAACATTCACTGCACCGACTAAAACACTCACTGCACTGATTAGAACACTGGGTCACCAACTAGAACACTGGCTCTCCGACTAGAACACTCACTCACCGACTAGAACACTCACTTACTGACTAGAACACTCACTCACCGACTAGAACACTCACTCTCCGACTAGAACACTCATTCACCGACTAGAACACTCACTCACCGACTAGAACACACACTCACCGACTAGAACACTTACTCACCGACTAGAACACTTACTCACCGACTAGAACACTCACTCACCGACTAGAACACTCAATCACCGAACAAAACACTCACTTGTCGACTAGAACATTCACTGCACCGACTAAAACACTCACTCACCGACTAGAACACTGGCTCTCCAACTAGAACACTCACTCACCGACTAGAACACTCACTTACTGACTAGAACACTCACTCGCCGACTAGAACACTGGCTCTCCGACTAGAACGCTCACTCACCGACTAGAACACTCACTCACAGACTAGAACACTCACTCGCCGACTAGAACACTGGCTTTCCGACTAGAACACTCACTCACCGACTAGAACACTCACTCACAGACTAGAACACTCACTTACCGACTAGAACATTCACTGCACCGACTAAAAAACTCACTGCACTGATTAGAACACTGGGTCACCAACTAGAACACTGGCTCTCCGACTAGAACACTCACTCACCGACTAGAACACTCACTTACTGACTAGAACACTCACTCACCGACTAGAACACTCACTCACCGACTAGAACACTCACTCACCGACTAGAACACTCACTCACCGACTAGAACACTCACTCACCGACTAGAACACACACTCACCGACTAGAACACTTACTCACCGACTAGAACACTTACTCACCGACTAGAACACTCACTCACCGACTAGAACACTCAATGCACGGACTCTGTCATGAACCCACTAAACAATCTCTCACACACTACAATCTATTATTCAGCAAACTAATCACTCAAGTAATTGTTGAGGATATGTGTATAAACCATACATTCACCCAACCATTCACCTACACATAAACTCAATCACTTATTCACCAATGCAATCACTCACCAATCCAACCAATCATTCACTCACCAGTCGAAACAGTCATTCAACTAATCACTCACCGAAGCACACAAACAAGCAATCACTCATTCACAAATCCATCAAATCACTCAATCACCAATCCAATCAGTTACTCAGCGAAGCATACAAGCAATCAATCACTCATTCACCAATCCAATCAGTCACTCAACGTAGTACACAAGCAATCAATCATTCATTCACAGATCCCACCAATCATTAATCCAATTGGTCACTCAACGAATCACTCAACAAAGCACACAGACAAGCAATCACTCATTCACAAAATTCAACCAATCGCTCATTCACCAATCCAATCAGACACTAAACGAAGCACACTAGCAACCAATCACTCATTCACCAATCCAATCAGTCACTCAACCAAGCACACAAGCAAGCAATCACTCATTCACAAAATGCAACCAATCACTCATTCACCAATCCAATCAGTCACTCAACCAAGCACACAAGCAAGCAATCACTCATTCACAAAATTCAACTAATCACTCATTCACCAATCCAATCACTCATTCACCAATCCAATCAGTCACTCAACCAAGCACACAAGCAAGCAATCACTCATTCACAAAATTCAACCAATCACTCATTCACCAATCCAATCACTCATTCACCAATCCTATCAGTCACTCAACCAAGCACACAAGCAAGCAATCACTCATTCACAAAATTCAACCAATCACTCATTCACCAATCCAATCACTCATTCACAAATCCTATCAGTCACTCAACCAAGCACACAAGCAAGCAATCACTCATTCACAAAATTCAACCAATCACTCATTCACCAATCCAATCACTCATTCACCAATCCTATCAGTCACTCAACCAAGCACACAAGCAAGCAATCACTCATTCACAAAATTCAACCAATCACTCATTCACCAATCCAATCACTCATTCACCAATCCAATCAGTCACTTAACCAAGCACACAAGCAATCACTCGAACACCGGTTCAAATCGCCGCTCAAGGCCCGGATACGTCGTGTATTGTGGTCTCACTTGACGAGCGGAAATTGAAACTTGACACGCCGTCATCGAATATTTGTGATCACATCTATCATTTGTTGAGGTGGGGGACAATTGAGGATAAGTTAGGGGATTTTAGAAATGGACGGAGGCGTACAGTTGGAGGAGGATGAAGGCGGGGAGCGGGAGAGTGGGCAGCGGGGACAGGCGTTGATTTCTGACGAATTTTGGGAAGGGTGGGTGGTGATAAGTCCACGAGGAATAAGGCTACCGAATAAAGGTTGCGCTTGAGTTGTTCCTCTTGTTTCGGGAGCTGAATAGAAGATTTGATTTTTAATTTGCTGATGGGGGACGTTGTTTACTGGAGGTTGATTTCAGGCTTTATATAATGGAGGTTGATTTCATGTTTGATATACAGGAGGTTGATTGATTGATGGGGGACGTTATTTACGGGGGTTGGTTTCAGTCTTGATATACTGGAGGCTGATTTTAGGGTTGATATACTGGAGGTTGATTTTAGGGTTGATATACTGGAGGTTGATTGATTGTTGGGGGACGTTGTTTACTGGCGTCTGATTTCATGTTTGATATACAGGAGGTTGATTGATTGATGGGAGACGTTGTTTACTGGAGGTTGATTTCAGGCTTGATATACTGGAGGTTGATTTCATGTTGATATACAGGAGGTTGATTGATTGATGGGGGATGTTGTTTACTGGAGGTTGATTTCAGGCTTGATATACAGGAGGTTGATTTATTGATGGGGGACGTTGTTTACTGGAGGATGATTTCAGGCTTGATATACTGGAGGTTGATTTCATGTTTGATATACAGGAGGTTGATTGATTGATGGGGGACGTTGTTTACTGGAGGTTGATTTCATGTTTGATATACAGGAGGTTGATTTTAGGATGTATATACAGGAGGTTGATTTTAGGGTTGATATACAGGAGGTTGATTTTAGGGTTAATATATAGGAGGTTGATCGATTGATGGGGGACGTTGTTTACTGGAGGTTGATTTCAGGCTTGATATACTGGAGGTTGATTTCATGTTTGATATACAGGAGGTTGATTGATTGATGGGGGACGTTGTTTACTGGAGGTTGATTTCATGTTTGATATACAGGAGGTTGATTTTAGGATGTATATACAGGAGGTTGATTTTAGGGTTGATATACAGGAGGTTGATTTTAGGGTTGATATACAGGAGGTTGATCGATTGATGGGGGGAGAAGACACGAAGAAAACGTAGAAAACCAGTCAAAACACAAAGCGTTTTAGTGCTGGGTAATGGTTTCTGCGGCAGTGGGCGCCATCTTTCCCGGAAGTCCAAACATACAAGTACATATACAAGTAAAACCTGACTACTTTTGTAGACGTGATGAAAAAAAACCAGCGCTTAATGGAAGAAAAAAAGAAGACGACCAATTCAAATTTAACAAATGTAATTTCAACTTTAAGTTTTTAAATATGTCTAAAACATAAGATGATATTTGGATAACATTGTCTGCTTTTTAGCGGATCGAGTTATATCAAAAGAAACAACGAAAGTCAAACAGTTAGCTAGGTAGGTAGGTAGGTAGGTAGGTAGGTAGGTAGGTAGGTAGGTAAGTAGGTAGGTAGGTAAGTAGGTAGGTAGGTGGGTATATTGGAGATCGGTTTGTTTGTTTTAAAAGCGAGGTTATACTGATCAAATGTGCAAGACTTGCTGGTAAGCTAGATGAAGCAGAATCAGGTCACGACAGAAGTGGACTGGTAGCAATAGAAGATGGACAGGTCAACCTATGGCAAAAAGTGGACTGGTAACATTAGAAGATGGACAGGTGAACCTGTGGCAAAAGTGGACTGGTAACATTAGAAGATGGACAGGTGAACCTGTGGCAAAAGTGGACTGGTAACATTAGAAGATGGACAGGTGAACCTGTGGCAAAAGTGGACTGGTAACATTAGAAGATGGACAGGTGAACCTGTGGCAAAAGTGGACTGGTAACATTAGAAGATGGACAGGTGAACCTGTGGCAAAAGTGGACTGGTAACATTAGAAGATGGACAGGTGAACCTGTGGCAAAAGTGGACTGGTAACTTTAGAAGATGGACAGGTGAACCTGTGGCAAAAGTGGACTGGTAACTTTAGAAGATGGACAGGTGAACCTATGGCAGCGTGTTCTTCAAGGCAATAGCAAGTAGAAGACGACGATACAAGACGATGATACAAGACGACGATACAAGACGATGATACAAGACGATGATACAAGACGATGATACAAGACGATAATACAAGACGATGAACCGCTGTAGTCAAACTTAGATGTGATGACGCACCCAATAAATTAATTAACTCTTTCAGGGGCAGATAATTAACAACAACAACAAAAAGTCGTTAATGAGCATGAAAAGAATTAATTTATAGAATTATCAATTACAAATTAACAATTAACGTCAAATTTCTGCCAAAACTTCCTACTAATCGTTACAAAATCGATTCGTCTTTTAAGTAGAACAAATATTACAAAATGTGTACCGGTGAGACTGAAAGGATTTCTGTTTTAGTGAAATAAATTTTAAAATATAATACTAGCAAGAATAATGCCTCGGGGGGTGCAAAGTTTGTACCGTCACGCTTGAACGAGTTTGATAAAAGTTGATGCATATAAGTAGCATCATGATGAAGAAAGATATATAGAATATGGAAGATGTTATTTTTGTAGCTGTGGTGGGATTATCACATATTGATTTACTTCGGTGGATGGCGTTTGTGTTATAAGTGTGGACGTAAATAAGACACAGCCAAAATAGAACTCTCGTAATGGGGAACAAGACGATGTGGAGTTGAGCAATGTAATTCGTGCACGCTGGTAAACCGTGATATAAATGTGCAGAAGCTGTCAGTCAAATATTGGTCTCAAAATAGTCAAACTATTTTTGTTCGTGGGTCGATAGGGGTGTACAAACTGAAATGGAAGTTTCCTGAGAATGGACAAGGAGTCATTTGTGTACAGAGACAAGGAGTCATTGTGTACAGAGACAAGGAGTCATTTGTGTACAGAGACAAGGAGTCATTTGTGTACAGAGACAAAGAGTCATTTGTGTACAGAGACAAGGAGTCATTTGTGTGCAGAGACAAGGAGTCATTTGTGTACAGAGACAATGAGTCAATTGTGTACAGAGACAAGGAGTCATTTGTGTACAGAGACAAGGAGTCATTTGTGTACAGAGACAAGGAGTCATTTGTGTACAGAGACAAGGAGTCATTTGTGTGCAGAGACAAGGAGTCATTTGTGTACAGAACAAGGAGTCATTTGTGTACAGAGACAAGGAGTCATTTATGTACAGAGACAAGGAGTCATTAGTGTACAGAGACAAGGAGTCATTTGTGTACAGAGACAAGGAGTCATTTGTGTACAGAGACAAGGAATCATTTGTATACAGAGACAAGGAGTAAAGTGGTTTGTGACCAGAGACAAGGAGTAAAGTGGTTTGTGTACAGAGACAAGGAGTCATTTGTGTACAGAGACAAGGAGTAAAGTGGTTTGTGTACAGAGACAAGGAGTAAAGTGGTTTGTGTACAGAGACAAGGAGTCATTTGTGTACAGAGACAAGGAGTAAAGTGGTTTGTGTACAGAGATAAGGAGTCATTTGTGTACAGAGACAAGGAGTAAAGTGGTTTGTGTACAGAGACAAGGAGTAAAGTGGTTTGTGTACAGAGATAAGGAGTAAAGTGGTTTGTGTACAGAGACAAGGAGTAAAGTGGTTTGTGTACAGAGATAAGGAGTCATTTGTGTACAGAGACAAGGAGTAAAGTGGTTTGTGTACAGAGACAAGGAGTAAAGTGGTTTGTGTACAGAGACAAGGAGTAAAGTGGTTTGTGTACAGAGACAAGGAGTAAAGTGGTTTGTGTACAGAGACAAGGAGTAAAGTGGTTTGTGTACAGAGACAAGGAGTAAAGTGGTTTGTGTACAGAGACAAGGAGTAAAGTGGTTTGTGTACAGAGACAAGGAGTAAAGTGGTTTGTGTACAGAGACAAGGAGTAAAGTGGTTTGTGTACAGAGACAAGGAGTAAAGTGGTTTGTGTACAGAGACAAGGAGTAAAGTGGTTTGTCAATCTGGAAAGAATGCCAGGAGATTCTATAACATCAATTAACCATGCCTGCTGGTGTAGGTGATCATGTCTCTCCACAACTTTCGATCTCGACAGTTATTTATCATTTCTGTTGTTGACCTTCTGCCAAGCTATTTTCTTAAACTGTCTGGTATCTTTTCTCTTTGCTTCCCTCTATCTCTTCGTCTCTCAATTTTCCCAGTTGTTACAATATATTCCAGTTGTTCTCTTCTCATTACACGACCAAAAAGATGATGATTGCCTCTTCCTAAAATTGGAAATTAGCTCTCTTTTTGCTTTGACCTCTCTCAGAACATCTTCATTACTCTTCTTAACTGTCCATGGTATTCTCAACATTCATCTGCAAAACCACATTTCTACAGCCTCCGGTGATTTTCTTGCCTGTTGTCCCAATGCCCATGCTTCACATCCATATGTTAAGACTGGCTATTCTATACACACAAAACATTTATTAAAAGAGGAGATGGAAGAAGAGCCTGTGGTGGACCCAGAGTCCGCAACGTCATCAATTGACAATGATGGGGGCTGCAGGGAGGGCAAGAACTAGGATGTATCTCTCTCGACACTCGAAGGAGTATAGGAGGAAGTGGAGAGAGAGGGGGGAGAGAGAGGGGGGGGAGAGAGAGGGGGAGAGAGGAAGAGAGAGGGGGAGAGAGGGGTGAGAGAGAAGGGGAGAGAGAGGGGAAAGAGAGGGGGAGAGAGGGGGGGGAGAGAGAGAAGAGAGAGGGGGAGAGAGGGGTGAGAGAGAGGGGGAGAGAGAGGGGGAGAGAGGGGGAGAGAG